>PVJX010023206.1:0-29579 GCA_004027295.1 Dolichotis patagonum | reverse complement strand
AAAGAAAGAAAGAAAGAAAGAGAGAAAGAGAAAGAAAGAAAGAAAGAGAAAAAGAAAGAAAGAGAAAGAAAGAAAGAAAGAAAGAAAGAAAGAAAGAAAGAAAGAAAAAGAAAGAAAGAAAGAAAAAGAAAAAGAAAACAATAAGATTTGAAGTAGGAATCTTTTACGATATTTGCCTGGTAACATGATAGGCAAAATGACACACATGTGCCTTTTATAAATAGATAAAAAAAATTAGTATTAGGAATAGGATTATTTCTCTGGCTACATGTCTGGCTTTACATATTTCTGGTAAGTGGGCAATTTTCGAAGTATAAAAACAGAGTAAATTGGCAGCATCATATAAGAAAATGAGTATCTTTTTTATTTAGAGTTAGCTTTATGCTTTAATTATCATATGTATCTTCAACATTTCCTACCCCAATATTTTGCATTTCCTTGAATGATTTTGATACTGAAGTTTTTACTGTTAGAGAACCACTTAAAAGACAGAATATTGAGGAAAAATTAAGTCTGAAGTTCTTCCTTTTTAGTAGTGCTGTATTCTACTTTTATTTAATTCTCTGTAATTATCTGTGGTATAACTCATTACATTTGTACCTGTGAGAAAACAAAATATCTCCTTACTTTTTCTCTACTTTTCTTTATTTTTTTGTTGTTGTTACCTGAGATTGGAAAGGTTTGTGGAGTTACAAATCTAACAGTGTGCTTTTCCTCTGTTGGTGTTCTGCAACTGATACACTGTCATCTTCTCAGTAACACGGTGGAACTGTGGGTGTAGACAGATACAACATGCAGAAATGTGGGAAGTTCACAGAGGAAAGTCACACCGATACATTCAAGTGTTGCTATTTCCCACGTAGAACTGGTAGTGTAGCTACCAGTGCTGTCCAACAGAAGTTTCTGGAGAAATATTTCTTGAAATATATATATATATATATATATATATATATATATATATATATAACCTCCCATATCCTATGTGCTAACTCATAGTTAAAGAAAAACTAACTTTTATGTTTAATCTTGGCAGTATATCAGCATACTGGACCATTTGTGTTTAAATTCAAGTTATTCCATCCCTGGAATGTGTCACTCTTTTGTCATAAATTCATCAGAAGTATATTTAATTGTTTTAAGAATTAATAGGAAAAGTAGACGAACTTTTTACCCAACATAGTTGCTTAGCTTATTGGTAGAAAAGGAAATAGATCCAAGTCATCTTAACTATATTTATTAGTCTTAGTCTCCAAAAAGCCTATTTTAAAAGCTATTTAGGCAATGATTATAAAAATACTTTGTAAAGATGAGTTCTTTCAGTGACCTTTTTCCTTCTCACCATTATTAATACAAATGTAATATAACAATGCTTTTATTGTGTAGGTAAGAGGAAGTTGTTAGAATGAATACAGCATAAATCACTGTTGAAAGAATATGGGCCAGTATGAAACCATTCACATAAGAGAGAAATTCTTGGTAGTTTAGGTTAACACAGCAAAGGATAAACTGAAACAGAAATAGCCTAAATGAAACACCTTTAGCTTTTTGTAGTTGAAATATTTTAATACATTTCACATTTTCTTGTATATAAATATTTATTATATTTTCAATAATTCTATTCAGAAAATGTGCTTGAGTTATCATAAAGATTTTGAATTTCACTGGCATAATTTGTTTAAAGGTTTTATTATATACTCTTGTTTAGACAAGGAAACTTCACAATCCATTGCTGAGCTTCAGACAAACTGAAACAACTCTGAATTGAAAGCACTAAGACAGTGCTAACATTCTGTCTTCCCATATATTAGCACATCCCCACTGAAGACACCCATTTAAATTTAGAGAACCTTGTACCAACAGCAATAAAATCTTATCTTCTCAGAGGCACAATCAATTTACCTTGTTAAATTTTCCTAAGATCAACAGTAAAATGCAATAAAGTTCTATTTTATTTCCTGTAAACTAAAAGAGAAGGGTCTGTAAATTTTATTCATAGATTGGTGGTTGAGAGAATACTACCAAACATCTCGTAAATTGCATGTAGGATGTACAAAGCAGTTGAATAATAATTTTACACAAATAAGCTCTTAGAGCATTAAGACTTTTGTTTTCATAGTTCATTAAAGAGAATAGTGAAAACAGGAAGGTTTGTGAAATTAAGATGTCCGTATGAAATAGTGTTTGTGTGTACAGACTGACATTTGCTATTCCAAAACATTCCGAAGTTGTTGTGGACATATTTAAATAACAACTTTCATTTTCCATGAGGAAATGGCAAAGAGTTCATAAAAATTCATACTCTGAAGTAAGCATATACAGTATAAAGAGCTATTTTACACATTTCTCATAATGTTGTTGAGCTTTAAATGTTACCATCTATGAATGCAAAATGAGTAATCAACAATGTTCATTTTACCTGCATTATAGCCTATTATGTGTGGAGCTGGCTTTTCAGCTGTTCTCAGTGTTTAATATGGTAAGCTCTCCTCCCTAGTAGTGTACCTTAATCTTTCTCGGTATAAGATTTTATTTTATTTTATTTTATTTTATTTTATTTTATTTTATTTTATTTTATTATTTTGTACCAGGGATCCAACTCACAACCTCAGGCTTACCAGGCAGGTACTTATACCACTGAGCTAGATTTCTGGCCCTCGATATGAGGTCTCAACATGCACCCAAGAAATTCAGGAGTTACTACCCCAGTGTAAATTTCCTTTTTATGATGTAATGATATAATAAAATGATTGTGGAGGTCGGACAGGAATCTCAACTAGGGAAATGAATTAAAAATTTTGAAATAAAATTCAGAGAAATGAAGGAAGAATGTTTGCTAGGATGGCGCTGCCATTTTCATCCTCTCCAGATGTGTCTAATTCCATTCACAATCTGCCATTGCAGCTCCAGGGCGAGAACCAGCAGCGTTTCCGGAGTTGGAATTTGGGGGGCTGGGAAAGAGCGCCACGGACTCACTCGCCACCCTGGTAAGCGGCTGTAGCCTGGCAAGCTGCAGCAGCCCCAGGGTGAGAACCAGCAGTGTTTCCTGAGATCTGAGCCATGTCGGAACTTGGGGTGCCAGGAAAGAAAGCAACTCTCTCACTCGCCATCCTGGTAGGCGACCAGTGCACGGGCTGAAAATCAAACATCTCATCTCCCCCGCTTAGCTAGTGGGAGCCAGAGATCTGAGCATCTCTTGGGAGGTTGACCATATGCAATATAGCAAATAAGGGGGATTTCCTTCTACCATCTCTTTGAAGGCAAATATTTTTAACACTGTTTTGCTTTGTTCTGATTAATGATATTGCTCTATTCAACATTTTTTTGATAAGTTCTGTAATGTCCTGTATTTCCTTTGATTTTGCTATACCTGATTGAAAGAACAACTGTTGTGAAGATAACGAGATATACTATGGTACCTATTACTGCTATCCAGGTAACCTGCTGTGAAGTTCTGTACCAATTTCACTACACTGTAACTCAATTGGCATTGTCCCATATTGTTCTGTTGTGTTTTACTACCTTCAAAATAATAAAAAATAATTTTAAAATAGCTATTGAAAATGATCACAAATGCCTTAGTTTATCTCTTTATACATACTGAGTATCTTTCATTTCTCAAAGAGCCAAGTAATGAATACATAATTCCTATTCTTAATTAGTACATTGTGTAAACATGTGAGTTTCTGTGTATAGAGTTATGAAAGTGAAGAGAAAGAAACAAAAGTTAGTTGTGTAAACAAGTCAGATGCTGTCTTTCATCTCATTTGCTTTTTGCTTTTCTTTTCTGACTTTTTTCTTTTTAAAATAAAAAAAGCAAAACAAGTTTCAAAAAATCTGCCATTGTTTTGCTTGAAATATTCTTTCAAACCTTTTATATCTTCTCAATATGTATTGACGACATTTCTTGGGAGTTGTTACATGTCTACAAACACATTTTAATTGTCTTTCATCCCCTTTTCTTTTTCTCCTCATATCATGTCCATTTCCTCTAGCAAATAATTTGTTTCCTGTTTTCTGACTTTTATTTTGCTTTTAATTTGTATGTTGCCTTTCTCATATAAGGGGAACAATGTGATGTTTAAACTTGTGTGTCTGATTATTTCCCCTTAAAATTATGAACTCAAGGTGTATTCAGCGTCCTACAAATGACTTAAGTTTGTCTTTCTTTATGGCAGAGTAGTACTCAATTGTGTGTAAATACTGCATTTTATTTATATGTTCACTTATTAATAGACATACAGGCTGTTTCCATGATATATCTTTTATGAATTGTGCTGCTATGGACATGAATATGTTTGTATCACTGCGATATGATAGCTTTAACTTCTTGGGGAAGATACTTAGACTGGGAATAGCTGGGTTGATTCTCATAATGATTATTTTTTGCTTTCAACATTTTCTTCAGATAATCAAAACTCTAGTTTGCCTGTAAAATGACTTTGCACTCAACTTCTTGGATTTACCTGCATTTATCCTTTTTCAGAAGAAGAATCATATTTGGTTTGGAAAATGAGAACGTGTAATATCTGGAAAACATGAACATTGACATTTAAAATTATGTGCTTCTGTTGAAGAGATACATATTAAAATACAACATGATGTGGATGACAAAGGTAAGTGTTTATGAGCTATTTATAGTTAGCTCAAAAAACTGAAATTGAACAATACTGCATAGATAAGAATTCAGTACAAGAACTCTGAAGCCAGCACTCATGGGTTTGATAATAAGTTATTTGAATGCTTTATTTTCCTTTAAGATATGAGATAATTTGCAAAATTTCCTTCTTTTTAAAATTGCTAATCTATTTTATGAGCAAATAGAGTATAGGGAATCATATTCGCTATGTATGTATAAGCTGTAAGCCTTGAACAATGCTTTTCTGCATACTGATTTAAATGTAAATTATGCAAGATATTAAATGGCATGTGTTTATTAAATATAAGGCACATTTTTTTCTTTTCTTTTTTATTGGTACTGGGGATTGAACTCAATCGTGTGCTTGCAAGGCAGGTGCTTATGATGCTGAGCTAAATCCCCAGCCCCTTAAGGCACATTTTAATTAGTCATAATTAGACTTGAGTTCATCACATATAATATTATACTACACATTTTAGGATAAATTGGGAGGAAAATTATTAAATGTTTTCTGGCATGCAACATTTTAAAACCATGTACCATAAATTACATAAGAATATTAACTTAACTTTTCCCAACTCAGATGAATATTTTTGAAACTCAAGAATAATTTGAGGTTTTAGTTCAGACATTCAGAAAGCAAGAGACCCCCTTTTGATGACAATTTTCTATCTTTCCCCCTTACCTTCGCTTTCTTCTCCTTCTCCAATTAGCAGTACTGCTTCCCTTGTCTGATTCTCCTTACCTTGCTGTACACAAAAGCTTTAGTAACTACCTAAAATTACCTTCATGGTAATCTTAGCTGAGGCAGTGTCATGATTTATGTCAGTGGCCCTCAAGCTTCATGCCTTTGCATTACGCATTTGTGATTAGTTCATTGTCTAGTGCTTGGATTGGGGGTGTGAGTGCTACACCGGCCTAGGGGTGGAGCCAGGATATGATGTAATGGCAGGAAGAAGGTGTGTCTCTCTCTTGCCAGTTTCTGCCTTGCTGTTTGCAGCCACCATGTACTGTGGCCCCGCCGTGACACCCTGCCTTCGAGCCAACTGAGTATGGACTGAAACCTCCAAAAAACTGTAAGAAATAAACGTTTCCTTTCCCAACTTTGGGCATCAGGTATTTTGTCTCAGCGACTAGTGAAAAGTAACTAGGACAGAATTTGGTACTGAGAGTGGGGTCATTGCTGTGACTATACCTGACCATATTTTTCAAGAGGCTTTGGAAATGACTTGTGGGCAGAGTTTGGAAAGGTTCAGACATGTTGCCTGGATGCACAGAGCTGGAGCAACTTAGGTTGTTCTGTAGAGGAGATTCTGGTCAGAACTCAGGAAACCAGAAGGCTGAAAGAAAGCCTGATGGTAAATACCATGCTTGCAAGGTTTCTGCTGGGAAGGAGGACTCTATTGGTTGTTGGACTCCCTATGATGTGTATTATGGCTTGGCAGAAAGTTTGTCTGCATTTTGCTCATGCCCAGAGACTTTGCCTGAGACTGAGATTAAGGGTAATGGACTGATTAATCTGGCAAAGGAAATTTTAAGGCAGTCAAATGTTGAAGCTGTGGCATGGCTATTGTTGGGGGCTTTCAGCCAGATCTATGTTACAAATCAATAGCAAAGAGCCCAGAAGGATAATTTAAAACACTGTGAGTTGGGACAGAAGGAAAACTCCAGTAAAGCTGTGGATTGTAAAGATAAAGCTGAGACTTTAATTGCTGAAAAGAAACAGAGAGATAAGAAAGATAGCCAGAGGGCATCCCAGGAAGCAGCAGGTCTCCACCCTTTATAGCCCCAAAACTGCAAAAGTGAAAGAATTTTCTCAGATGAGAAAGCTTCAGAGCACCATGCTCCAGAATGGCATGGGAGGCCACATGAGGTTCCAGAATGGCGGCAGCCACATGAGGTTCCAGAATGGCGGCAACATAGAAAAGCTTTTCTTCATAATCAGGTAAACAGAGCCCAGCAATCCAGGCACTGGACCCCTATAGACAAGAGAGAGAAAAGCCTGGCTACTGCTCCAGCTGGCAGCAGAACTTGGCGGCATCCACATAGTGCTGATTTTAGGTGCAAGGAAAATGTACAAATTCTGAAGGTAAGAAGGCTTCCACCTTGATTGCAAAGGGCCTGGGAGGCCAAGCAGTGTGCCCCTGAGAGGGCAATATGTAAAGATGTAAGTGTGAAGCCAAAGGTGCAGTGGAGAACCCAGAAGTTAGGAAAAGCCAAGAATGTGGATCATCCAAGGAAAGCTGCAAAAACTGCAGAGAAGGTTTAAGAGAGCAGCTGCAGGAGCTGAAATCCCTGGAAGTGCCCTGGGGGTGGAATCACCCAAGCCTTTTGGAGCTTGCAACCAGATTGCTTCAAATGCTGAGCATGGAACTCTAGGACTTAATGTTTGCCCTGCTGGATGTTGGACTTGCTCTGTTTCCAATACTTTATATTCCCCCATTTGTAACTTTTGGAATGGTAATGTTTATTTTGTGCCTTTGCATTTCAGAAATCTAACTTTGTTTCACTTGTACAGGGGGTTACAGTTAAGAGTTTGCCATAGATATTGAAGGAGATTTGGGACTTGGAATTCTCAGCAACGCTGAAAATATTAGGACTTTGGCAACTCTTGGAGATGGACTAAATGTTTTTTGTATAAAGGTTGTACATAAGTCTTTGGGTTGCAGGGGTGGAATGTCATGGTTTATGTCAGTGGCCCCCAAGCCTCATGCCTTTGCATTATGCATTTGTGATTGTTTCATTGTCTAGTGTTTGGATTGGGGGTGTGAGTGCTACACCGGCCTAGGGGTGGAGCCAGGATATGATGTAATGGCAGGAAAAAGGTGTGTCTCTCTCTTGCCAGTTTCTGCCTTGCTGTTTGCAGCTGCCATGAACTGCGGCCCCGCCATTCCCCCCCTGCCTTGGAACCGAGTATTGACTAAAACCTCCAAAAAACTGTAAGAAATAAACATTTCCTTTCCCAACTTTGGGCTTCTGGTATTTTGTCTCAGTGACTAGTGAAAAGTAACTAGGACAGGCAGATTTCATCTTTTGGTGTTTCTTAAGGGGCTTGTAACAATCTGAAAATATCACTCACATCTGATTACTCATGTGTTTTTTCCCTTTTCATATGAAGACAGGGCTGTTGTTGTTTTGTTTCCTCATATTCCCAGGGTCTAACATATGCCTCCCAGATATTAAGTGGTCAAGAGTTATTTGCTGAGTAAGTCAATTCTGTCAGTTTATTATTGTTATTCTTACACTGCAATATGTGTCTTTGGCTGTTTGCTTCTCAGATTTTTTTCCAATAAGATTTTTGTGTTCAACACTTTTACAAACAGCAGACTATTTTTTCTTTCTTGCCTTTTGATATTTGATTGTGTGGTTGGTTCGTTGATTTCCTCTATCATTGGTGACCTAAATTAGCTGATTTCTCCATTTCCAAATAACTTAGAACTCAAGATGATTTATTTGTCTGTAGCTGACCATGCCATTTATGTATATACAGAAAATGGAAATATATAATTTATATATAATATTATTAAAATAAAAGAAAGTATTTAATTGCAACTGAATTTCCTGCCAAAAAGCTCAGCATTTTTTATTAGCACAATATTCTAAATTTTCCTTTAGAGGAAAACATTGTCTTTTAATGTATTTTGTATGGACTTGTGTTGCCTTTTCCTGTTCAACAGAGTGCAATATAGTTACAATTTATCACTACTAAGTACCAGGCCGTCTTTCTTACCTGTATGTGTTTGTATGTCATCTTTTCAGATACTTACGTTACTATAAAGGGACAGTGATGTAAATACACATGACTCTTAGTTTTCTAGGGCTCCAGGAATCATGAGCCCCAAACTGGGAGCTCACATGATGAGAGGTAGCATCTCACATTGTGGTGGTGAGACGTTTCAGATTAAATGTCTTGGGGGCTCATCCCTCCCGAAAGTGTGAGGATGAATCTGTTTTATGTATGCTTCCTAACTTCTGACTATCTCCTGGAAATCTTTTTTATTCCTCACTTGTAGATGCAAGACCCCAATTTCTGTATTTGTGTTACAATGTCATCATCTTGATGTGCGTGTCTGTTTCTTCATATTTGCCATGTTTTACAAGCCCAGCAGTAGTAACAGATTAAGTGCTGATACTGTTCCCATTAGACCTGTGTTTGTTGATGCACCTACAATCATTGTATTTCAAAATAACCTCACATTATGAAATACCATTGATTGGAACTTCATCATATGAATTTTGGAGAAAAAATAAACAAATTAAACTGTATAACTTATAACTAATATTTAAATATAAAGTATCCAGATTGATTTGCATTTTTTCACTCCTCAGAAATTAATCATAAAAATTCAATCTTTTTGGTATTTGATTTATTGGCTTTAAATAGAAACCTGAATTTATTCAACATCTCTAGCTTATGTCTTAATCACAGTCCAAGATATGTATTAGTTTATGAGCTCACTATTATAGTATGTTAATTATGTTATTTTTCTTACCTCTTTTCCTAGTTGGGGGGCAGAAAAAAGGGGAATGTTAGAAGATTTACACTATTGCCACATTTCTGCTCTGAGAGCATACTTTCTGTTTCCATAATTTTTTAATCTGTAATTATCTTACAAGCTTAATTCTTTAGTTTTAATTTCTGTGCAGCTAATTTTTAAGTTTAATCTCCATCTTTTCTTATCGCCAATGCATTTACTGATAAGTAAATGTAAATACCAAATATTGAGTGACTATGCAACTCAAGAGGTGCAGAACTGGGGTAGGGGAAAGGAGAGAAGGAAGAAGAGAAAAGATTACATGTATATAGGTATACACGTATGAGTGAATGTATGCATGCATATACAAGACAGATAGATATATTACTAACCTCTGTTAGTTCATCCAAAAGTACTATTTATGCTTTCATTGAGTGTTCATTTTTTTGTGCCTAAATTTTGTAACTTGAACAACTATTTCTAAGATAACAATATGCAATGTATTAATTAGTGTTAATTTCCTACTAGTTTTGTAAAAAAAAAATCTGTATATTTCTATCCTGTCTTGTTTTTCTTTTTTAAATTAAAAATATTAAAAACAATAAACAAACAAACGAGAAACCTAACTGGTGTACATTTTTTTTTCCTGCATAACTATCAGCAGCAGCTTGCCCTTTTAAAGAAAAGTTCATTGCAAAAGCTTGACACCTATTTATTTTAACTGTGTTCATAACACCCAAGAAGATGACTGGTCTTGAGTATTTAAGTCAGTGGTTTGAGTGAGTTAAAGAGAAATGTGTTTTTAAAGTTTGAATTCTTTATCCAAATAAAGAGTACCAATATTCTGAATTTTAATACTTAATAAAATATATTTCAAATTTTCCAAAAATAAAAAAAATCTAGACTTATTCTATTGCACTTTGAAACTAGCTGATGACTGAAGCTTTTTAGAAATGGTAGAAATGCTTTCTTCAGAATGAATAGGCTCCTGTCCCTTGTGTATACTTTGAACACCATACACTATGCAATTATGCATTGCTTTTTCTACCTGCACTGCATATGACCTATCTAAATTTAATCAACCGACACTGTCTTGGCAAAAACAGTTAAATATAGAGCCTGAGTTTTTATTAATATATCTCTTCATCATTTTTAAGCATGTTAGGGCAAATCAATACATCAAAATCAGTTTTTAAGGTTAGGATAATGACAAGTCATGTACTAGTTTATTTTCAAGTCTCCAACCTCGTTTTCATTTTAAGCCCTATTTTACAAGTGCATCTAATGAGGTCAAGAGCAGCACACAGAGAACAGAAATGTCAGCCCGGCCTGAATCTGATGGTTTACTCATGATTCCCTGTCAAGACTAGCTTATGAACTTTTAATGATAATTCCAAATGAGAAATCCTGGGAAAAAAGAAAAAGAAAAGGAAACAATTAGAATATATGAGACTAGCCCATGTTCGGGAATGATAAAACCTATCCCTGTAACTTTATAATTTTATAATATGTATAAATTTTAACACAATTCATTTTAATGCAGTCTTTGGGATTTTTTTTATAACTTATGCTTATTTATATCAATATTTTCTAGAGCAAGATGACTTAATAAGTCTGCTTCCTTTCAGAAATGAAAGTATAATATTAGCTATAAATATTGAAAACCCTTATTGAAGACAGGTGTTGTTTATTAAATATGCTTATTTTTCAAATTTTCTGCTGGTTTTCAACTCTCTATGACCTCTTGCTTAACTCTGCTGATTCTCCGGTTTTCCAGGGGTCACATCTGTTTTTAAGGAAGTATGGGAGGGAGTGGGTTGGGATTTGAGAGAAAAAAAAAAGCATCTGGTTGAACTTTGCTGTAAAGGATTTTTATTTGTTGCTAGGTCTTCTCACCTTTTGCCCCTGGTTCTCTCTGTTGACAACAGCAATGTGCCTCTTCCCTTCCCACAGGTTAGGATTCTATCTTAAAAACTCTCAGCAAACAGTACTATTCGAGAACAATATTGAGCGGTTTTCTTGTTTCAAGGAAATTCTCAACAATGGTGATACAAATATAAGGAAAATGTTCTGCTATAAAATAATACATAAACATTGAATGATGAAGTCTACGGACTTCATCTACGAAGGATCATCTAGGATCATCTACGACTTCTTTGTGTCTGAATTAGCAAAGTTTTCGAGAACTGGAAATATGCAGACTTAATATATTTATAAATAAAACAAGGCTAATCTATGACATAATATGTAATTTTGTATCCAACTACACTAGTTTATTATTGGTGATAGAACAATATTTCCTCATGTATTCCATCTTTTAGAATTGGCCTTCAATTACCTGCTTCTCAATTCCTGCATCTTCAAAGCAAGTGGCAACGACTTAAGTCTGTGTTGCATTTCTCAGATCTAGGATTATGTCTCTCTTTTCCATTTTTAGGAAATCTTGTGAACATGTAGTGGCACCCTGGTAATAATCCAGGAAATCTTCCTCTTTAAAGGCAAGTAGCAGTCTTAAGGCTGTCTCCAACTTTACTTATCCTTTATCAATCAATCTATCATACAAGTTCTGGTGATTATGATGTGAACATCTTTGAGGTATGGGCACTACATGTCCATCACAAAACACTGTTATATTTTAATTTTTTTCTGAATTTCTTTAGAATACCATATCCCCATTCCCTGCTAGATTTTTATTTAAAATTGTTGCACTTATAAAAATCATGCACTTATGCATATGCATGCCCTATAGTACTTAAATCTGTTTCATAAAAGAATTATTGAATCAAAACATTTTTCAAAGTTTTTGACCTGAATATAATCAAACTATCTTCTACAAATTTAGTCTCATGGATTAGTTTTTGAAGTATGTTGACAAGTTTTATTTTTTAGTATCTCTGTACATCTGGAATTAGATGTATGCTGATTTAACACAAATGCTTAATGTGCAATACTTATACATTATAATTATTATCCATTACAGATCTATAAGAACATATTGTCCATCTTATTCAGCATTGCATGAGTAAAATCTGAGGCTAGACTATTAAGTATCTGATATAAGTTTATAAAATTTATCAACAAAGTGTGGTAGGCAAAGGGTCTCTCAACCAAATGGCCCAATGCTCTAATTTCTAGCATGTTGCATATATTATGGCAGGTATGTTTGAAACTATGTGTGTTAGGATACAGAAGGCTTACTAGACTATTGAGTCCAATCTAATCATGTCAGTCTTAAAAGCAAATTGTCAATGTTTTTCAGTATGAAATCAGAGAGATGCAGCAGAGGGGAGAATGATATCTATCTCCTAGCTGAAAGCAAGCACAGAAGTGGAGACTGCTATCTCAGTGACAAAAAACTGAATTTGATCAACAACATGGAGGGGCTTGAAAGTAAACTCTTCCCTCAAGTCTCAAGGAGACATGTATCTGTCAAAATTATGATTTCATCTTTTCATCTTCATTAGACCCTAAACAAGGGAGTCAGATAACTCCTAGGCACTTCTGCCATCGAAATTGTTAGTTGATAGATATGTTTTTGAGTATTAAGTATGGAGTAATTTGTTTTAGTAGCAATGGGAACTGAATACAAGAAGTTTCTTAAATTGCAGACTTCGAAACAATTCAAACTATGTTTTCATCTATCAAATTAGTTAAGATAAAAATATTAATTTTATCTAGGATTATATGGTTACTTTTATAAGCCATGCATAAACCTACTGATCTGTCATGACTTTTAGGACAAAAATTTGACAGTGTGTCAAAATTAAAATTCATTTGCCATTTGACTTGATCTCACTATACTCATATCTGAAAGAAATAAACAAGTGACTTGTTGATTCTACAGCTGCATGAGGCAGTGGAGACTGGTTCAGCTGTTTAACCTAAAATGGGCAGAGATGCAATGGAATGCCAGGCAGTGATTTTTTTGGTTGACATTTGTTGCCCTAAAATAGTCTTATTAAGACATTTTATGTGAAAATAATGAAGTACTAAACAGAGTTCTGTTTCTTGTCATATAGTATATATTATAGATTGAAGCACATAGAATTTTCCTAAAGGAATGTCTAAAAATTGGTGTGTTGGAAGTCTGTGGGGACCAGTAACATTTAGATTATTAAATGTCCCAGGAAAATCTCCTGTGTTCAGCAGTAGGGATTTAGGATGGTGACATGATCCTGAAAGCTGTGTACTTATCATTAGTTTAATCTACTGGTGATTTCCAGTTGGATGTCTTGTTAGAAGCAGTTTCTTGTCCCACTGGAGGGTCATTTGGAAAGTAAGCTGCAGAGGTAGTTTCTGGTCCTTGACTCTAACCCTAAGTAAATTGTCTCAGATTGATTATTGTCTGTATTTATGCTCTTAAATTGGCTAATCTTGATGATCATCTTGACAACTGGAGAGAAAATTAGATTAGTAAAACCCACTTCTGGCCACATGTGAGCAGGTCAGGGAATGTGACATGGTGACTCTCTGGCCTCTGCCTCTCTGTCTCCCCTCTTTCTCTCTGAATCCGGGCAGCATGAGGTAAGCCTCTACCTTAGCCACGCCCTCCCACCATGGACTGAAATCTCTGAACCTAGGAACCAAATAAACATTTTCTTTAAACTTGGCTTTATTTGTCTCAGCAATGGGAAGATGTCTACAAATGAGAATAGGAATTTTAGGCTGAAGAAACAACTTTTTACTGTAATTCTGTTATATTGTTTGAATTTTAACACATCCACAGAGAAAAATTGTTGTTCAAGAAGAATTAATAGAAATACTTAGAGAATTTTTAAGGTAGGGAAAATTTTATTGAAATTTCATGGAATGTGATGATTTAAAAAAATGTATGAACCCT
The DNA here is from genome assembly GCA_004027295.1 of Dolichotis patagonum. Classification (NCBI taxonomy): domain Eukaryota; kingdom Metazoa; phylum Chordata; class Mammalia; order Rodentia; family Caviidae; genus Dolichotis; species Dolichotis patagonum. The sequence goes on along the minus strand of PVJX010023206.1, from coordinate 15,628 downwards.
GCTTATTTTGTTATATTATTAATTTCATACTTAGGTCTCTGTTTATTGCTTTTGTTCAGTGGAAATATGTATTAAAATATTTATGCAATATTTGTTTTATTTCCCTTTGTAAATATAATTTAGCTTAGTGGTTGTTTGTGTTCTCAGAGGACAAGAACTTTGTTACATTCAGACCTGTGTTCTGAAACTGGTATCAATACTTGGAAAATTTCCCTTTTATCTATATTCTGTATGTCAAGGTAAAGTATGCTGTTCATATATTAGTAATTTAAAATATATGTTAGGAAAGAGGGATAAGGGCCAGGGATATAGCTCAGCAGCATAAGTGCCTACCTGACAAGCACAAGGTTCTGAGTTTGATTCCTGTACCAAAACAAATAAATGAATTTAAAAAGAGGGATAAAAATGACAAGATTTGTTATGTACATGTATGAATTCCATACAAAGAATGTAAACGTTATATAATGCAAACATATACTAATAAAAAGTATGGTAATATATTTTGTTGTACCGTATGTAGATACAATATTATAGTAAGTTAATTTTTATGTGAGAACTAACAGCTATTTTCAAAAAATATCAAAAAGATATAATTTTCTATCAAGTATAATATGTGTTATTTTGTTACCAATTTTTGTCCATTTCACTCTAGCATGAACATTTTTAAATGCCTGTTTATGTATTTCTATACACTATTTCACATTCTTATAACATGATTTTATTTATAAATGTATGTGGTTAAATACTGTATTATGATTCAAATAATTTAAAACTTTTATTATAAATATATCATTACAAATAACATTAAATTTTCTTTATACTTTTTTGTTTCCTAAAAGTAAGATTGTCGAGTCAAAACTGATTTTTCCAGTCTTCCCTTTGCTTATTATTAAACCAATTTTCAGAAATTTTGTATAACTTACATTCCAATGAGAAGTCAGCTTTAACTATTTTCCTGGAATAAGGTTTCTAGCATGTGTATATCAGATTCTGCAACCTTTCCATTATACCCTAGACATACAGACTTTTCAAAGATATATATGTCTACATATATGAAATTCTTTTATAATCTGCATTTACATTTTTACAAAAATGTAATGTTTGAAACACTCAGATTATCTGAATAATAAGAATTCAGGGAGTGAGAAGGACACAGGTTCATATGTGCTTTCCAGTTGGTACTTACAATTTTGATGCACAAAAGACCAGATGAAGGCAAGAAATCGAATCTATTAATAAATTAGAGTGAGATGGTGGCACGAGATTTTTTCATGGTAAGGCAAGAGTAAATGTCTGTTAATGTGGTTTTCTGATGGAATACAGTTTAGTTAAAGCAGGCACATGGTCAGAAAATGAAAGTCCACTAATCAGTATTCACCATTGTTAACTTAGATACAGATGATGGGGCTTGGTTCAGAGTGTTTTCATATAAAGATGTAACATAGATAGGCCATTGATGGTATTCTCTGTTCTGGTTCTGCAGTCCCACTGTTTGTGCTGTATGCATTTTGCTTTCATGTGTCTTCATGGAGCATATTACTTGGAAGTTCATAGACACTTACCATTGGTTGCTACCTACCCTCTTCTCTGCGGCGCATCCTAATGCAGACCAGGAAAACTGGTTTGTCCTTCAACTTATGTGCAGAGTATGGCTCCTTCAAAATGGATTATGTGGTTTTGTAAGTGGGGATTACATGAGACATTATTCATTTTACTGGAACTACCTGCTGTTGGCTCCAGAATGAAGGCAGATGCAATCAAGCAGCGTGCATCCAGAAGTTCATTTCTCTCCTGAAAAATCACTTAGATTTAACTTCGTGTTTTATGAATACCATAGAATTATTAATTTCAAATGTGTAAAACTCTAACAAGGAAAGTTTATAAATGTGTGTGTATGACAGGTTTTCTAAGCATTGAAATTAAAATTTTGATGAAGATTGCTGTTAACATTCAACAATACTCTATCAACTCTCTTGAAAATAATTTAGCTACTGTGATTTTTTAAATTGTTCTGGTCTATTCAAATTTCTTTTATGTTGATCCTATATTTTTGTTTAACACTATGAGAACTGAAATATTTCTTTTTTTAGCATTCTTCTTATTCTTTTATTATAATTCTAAGTTTCTACAACTGCTTTGTTTAAAATTCACATCAAGGTTTGCATTTTCAGAATTATCCCTGTAGGAGAAAAAACTTTCCTCAGTATGTGCTGCAAAACTCTTGCCTCTAGTTATTCATTAGTAGAAAAATATTCTTTCTTCATCTAGTTTTGAAATTTGCTTTATACCTCTCAAAGTCCACTGCCAGCTGCCTTAACATACTACAGGTATTTTTGTGCTAAGGTTGTACTTGGAAACTCATCTCTTTCTAGACAGAATAGTAACTTTGTTTAAAAACTCATTATTTTGTTGAAATTGTTGATTTGACCAGTCTTTGGAAACTATCAAGCATAGTGATTCGATGCTGCAGTTTACTATTTAAAGTATGTGTTTGCCATGAGCCTGCAGTGGAAAGGTTTGTCCTCTGTAACATCAGTTGGAGCTCTTTACCTTGATTTGGTATCATTATTGATTTGGATAATTATTGGAGCACTTTTTGGCCAACAACAGGTAAATGACTGCAGCAAAATTAATACAATCAGACAATGTTTTGATATGTAGAAGTGCTCCTGTGAGAGTTCATTATTATAACAAGGATCTGAAAGATCACATTAATTCAAATACATTTAGGTGGAAAGTACAATAAATTTGTTAAAATATTTTGTATTTGTTTCATTTTAGTACATGTTTACAGTACAAAATGTTTACATTCTCTTGTCCAGGTGGTATAGCATGTCATCGTATATCTGCATTCTTTTTTAACCTCTTCCCCTTCCCCCCGTCATGCTTTCATCTCTTCCTCCTCTTCCCATTTGAGAAAGTTAGACTCCCTACTTCCTGTCTATCTTTTGTTTTGTTCTTTATTTATATGCTGGATATCTCACATGAGAGGAACCACGTGATATTTAAGCTTGTGTGCTTCATTAATTTCACTTAACATTATGGTCGTGAGATGCATTCATTTTCCTAAAGTGAGTCAGGTTTATCTTTGTGGCAGACTAGTATTGCATTGTCTTAATATACATTGTCTTTATCCATTCACCTTTTGATGGAAATATTCACTATTTCCAAAAGTTGGCTATCATGAATTATACTGCTATAAACATGGATATACTGTTTTTTTAGAGTCAGAATGACCTGTTACAAACTCTGATTCATTTGTATACTAGATATGTGACCTTGTTTATATTTGAAAATCTGCTTTCCTCTTTGAAATGGGAACAGACAGAATTTTCTATGTAAAAATGGTGATTTTGTCTTGAAATTTAGCACTTTTGGAAAAATAATAAATGATGAATAAATTAATGATGCTGGGCCTACAAACTGGAGTTTGAAAGCCCAAATTTCTGTTTTAAATTATTTTAATCTTCATGTATTACATTTAAAATAAGTAAGACAATCATTTTAAATGATGTCATATATGGAATGGTTGGAAAACTGCCTAGCATTTAGCAAACATGCAATGATAACCCTTAGATGTTCGACAGAGATAGTTTGGTTCAAATATCCTCAAGGACTTCTGATGTGAATATCCTCAAATATTTCTGGCTCAAGTTACCAGAACCGTACTATAGGATTTGGAAAGGAAAAGCTATGGATAGGAGTACTAACACTAGATCTTTAAAGTGTGTTTCATACACCGAGTACCATGAATAAGGGTGATGTCCACCGCTTTCATTAGGTAGGAAAATCTAGTATTCAGTGCAGAGTTGGCAACGGCTTATCCCAAACAAGTTACTAGAAAATAGTAAGGTACCTAACATTCACTTGAGGGGTTCTCACTTATGAAAACTCTTAAGAAACTGTCATATAAAAAGTATATTTACTAAAATAGGAACACATTCTTCCCCTTGGCCAAGATAAGAAAAGAAATTTTAAAAGTTACTAGTGGCATACTTACCCAAAGTGAATTTTATAGCTCTTCCTGAATATGAATAAAGCCACAGGAAAGTTATCAACAAAAAAGAATGATGATAAAGGTGTATGGATTTACCTTGGATAGAGTCGTGTTAGTGGTAATATTATGTGAGGAGCTCTGATCTTTTGATGTGCAGAGAAAATGTAGAAAATACATCTAGAGAGCCAACATTTTAATCCCAAAATACCCACAGAAGTTCTTGACGCAAAATAGCTTACTGAGAGCAGATGTGGAAACTTGGAAAATGAAACTGGGTAAGATATTACTTGAATGCAACTACTATGTAGAAAACCACATCTTGCAAAAGGTTTGTTGCTTTGAATCTTTTGTGTTTATAATAATGTGCTCATTTGTACCTTATTTTCTTCAAAGCAGTTTCTGTGGAATATCAGAAAAGGAATGGACACCAGAGAGAAATCTTCAGGTGTAGCCTAATTTAAGTTTATGGGAAGCTTCAGAATTAGACCTGTGGGGATATTTGTGTTGCATGTAAGGTTTTTCAGAAACAGATGCTGAGACTGTTTTGGTATATGATATTTATTAAAAAGCAGCACCTGTGGAAGCAAAAATAAGAAAGAGAGATTGAGCAGAGGAAGAAAAATCCTGGTGTAGTACTGATGAAGCCTTAACAAGGCAAGCAGATAACCATTCAGGGAGCTCTACCCAATATAGTTGTACCAGCTGTGCTGAAATCGTTGGGCTTTCATAAGCCGTCTTGTTCCCGCAGTGGATGGAAATCACCTCCCTCCACTTCTATCAGCTCCACGAAGCCATGGAGGCAAAGCAGCTCGCTATGGAGGAGCTGACCCCAAACGAGCTGAAAACTGGATACTGTATTTCTGTCGCTGAGCATCAGGTACATCACTAATCTGGAATACACATCTTTGTATCTACCAGGATTATATTAAAGTTCTAAAATGGCATTGGAACATGAAAACTCAGGCCAATGTTACACATTTAAAATCTTGTTCTTTGATTAACTCACCCTTTCCCTTGGGAATTCCATTTCTTTTCATTTGTAAACTCAACTGAGATTGTTGTATGTGTCAGAACTTTATGGGCTTCTCAATCCATTTTTGATACAAGAATTGTCTATTGAGTTTTCAATCCAAGATTGAGGCATTCACTCCAAGACGTTTTTCAATTCTCAAAATGCTGTTGTATACATTTTTGAAGCTTCTCACTGATTTTCTTACTATGCAGAATGTTAAATTTTATTGTTTCAAGTGAAATTAGGATAAGTGATGTATTCGTGTTTTCTTCAAATATATTTTAAAAAGCGAACAGAATTTACTCTAAGGAAGATATAATTAACATAGAAATATGATCAGTGATTCTGTTGTAGAAAATTTTTAAAAGTGTGATATATTTGACACTCAAGCTGAAAGCAAACTCTAAAATAGCGTACATGTTACACTTAAGATCTCAATAAAATATATGTCTAAACATTATGTGAAGGGCTTACTTCTCAAAATAAGATCTATTCTTCCTGTGGGCAAATAAGTTCTTTTTCAATCTTTGAAAAAACAAAAGTTTATAGTAGCATATTCATAATCAAAATGCCTAGTTTGTTATCAGTACTTTATTTTACTAAAAAAGGAAAAAAATAAAATATCATCAATTGCAGTGACATTGACAGTTATTCTTTTAGATTTCTTCAGTCACAGTTGTGACATTTCTTTGACCATCCCAAGTCCTGATGGAGCCCTCAATGGGGAGTATTACAGGAGTAGGCAACCATGAAATTAATTTTCTGAACTGAAGTAGCTTACAGATGCCAGGAGATCCCATAACTCGGTAATGCTGGGAAATTCCTAAACTTGTACTTCAGCTTCTTAAGTTTTTGTTGTTGCTGCTGCTTTGAGGGTTTAGTAAGTTCACTTTTTTTATTGTTTATATAGAAAGAATAGATTGTACATTTTCAGAAAAAGGAAATATTTCATTAATATGCATGAGTGTGTGTGTGTACATGCCTTTGTGTTTTGATTTTCTAGTTTAATCTTTTTTATCTTATTTTTTATTTTCTATTTTAATCTTTTTTATGAGTCTTCATTATCCAGGCAAATATCTATTTTTAATGCTATCTAGGGATACTATCTTTTCACAATGCATTCACAATTATTCTTTTTTTTATTATGATCCATCAGAATATAATAATGTGTAGAATTGATAGTCTCATTCATGTAATCATTACTTCAAGGAATATAAAGTCTCACCTCGATATAAAATCCTGGAAAATTTGCACATAAGAGATGGTAATAGGCTCTCCATATAGGTTTCTCATTTATGGGTGAAAAATATCAGACTTAAAATTTTAAAGGTATGATTTTTAGTAAAATGGCCATTTAGAACATACCTTTTATTATATTTATATTGATCTAACTTTAATACTATACATAAATTCTTTCAGAGTAATTTTTGATTGTTTTAAGTGAAAACTAATCAATCATTTAATGTAGTTAGGCTGTGTGTGTGTGTATGTGTGTGTGTGTACAGAAGATTCTCCAACTATTTTGGCTGTAACAAATAACTTGGAGATTCCTCATAAGCTTTCTAACAAGAATTCTCTCTCCCATTTTTATTTGCTGTTAAACCTTGACTAATCTTTCGTGTAGCATGGTGCATTCTCCTGGCCACAAGTTACGCTAGGCACTTCACCACGTTGAGATTATAAAAGTCTCTGAATTAAGAAGCTAAAATGAATGTCTTTCCTCTGTTTAAAAACTCTGTAAGTTCTCCTTGTTATTGTGGAAGTGTCTGGAACCTCACAGATAAATAGTCATTGACTTTATGCTCATCTCTGAAAGTAAGTTTTATTTATATGTCATATACAAATACTAATACAAATAATAGAAAAATATTAAATGGTTCCACACAGGTTTGAAAAATAAACCACAGACACTATTACAACTAGATCTATGGATAGTAAAAGCATCATTATCATAGTTTATAAGGAACATCATAATCTCCATCATATTACAGTTTGAAAGATTAAAAAAAAAAAGCTACTATGCCTAGCTGCTGCTCTTAGAAATAGATGGAGCACTTGGTAAAGGTCTTAGCCTGCGAAGGCTACACATACTACCTTAGGAAGATGGCTCGGAAGTATTGACTAATGCCTGGAAAATTTGCCTTCCTTGAGTGAGTGCAGAGAATGATAGGGCTTTGTGAAGGATTAAGGTTTAATATTTGTAGCTTTCATCATTAGGTCATATAACCAGGATATCTCCAGAAACTAGAAGTGTTCTTGGTAGACACATATAATTTGTTATGTACTTTGCAAGCTTAGATAGCTCCAAAGAATTGGACGATAATTACTATAACTTTGATTTACATTATCAACAGCAGCAGCACTTTATTTTAAACATGGCAAGTAACTCCTGATATGCAATTCGATCTTAGAAGAGACTGAAAACGTACTCATGGAATCACAAATAACCACAGTTGAATTTTCCCAATATGAACTGAGTGCTGTATATGGCAGACCTGTCCTTTTTTGAAGCTTGTTTGTAAAAGTATTAATCCCGGGTTTGAGTGAAACAGAGCACACATATTTGGTCCCAATGTTTAGTGTGTGCAAGTCAGTTTAACTGACATGTGAACCATGCAACCATATTGATATAGGCACAGCTCCTAATTCAGCATATTAATATTATATTGCACTCTTGAAGGATGACCAGATCATTGAGATGAAAAATAAATAGCTAAGACCCTGGTTCATGAATGGTTAGTTCAAAACTATGTTACAAGGGTAAAATAATTCAGTGCTGCTCAAAGCATCACTGAAAGATGCTAAAGATGATCATAAAGAACAATTTTGAGGAGACAAGAAATCAGAAGTGATCAATTGTCAGGTAGCTTTTAGCTTAACAAGTGTGAGATATTTTCAAATAATGTAAACAAAGAGAGAGAAATATTGAAATCCTCTCACATGGAATGAAAGAGGCAGCTATTGCACATGTATGAATGTGGGTCAGGTGACTGTGGTGATGTATAAAACACCCTCACATAGCCACAAAATCTAAATCAGGTACAAATGAGTCACTGTGTTTATCATAGCAATGACACTAGTGATTAACTATGTTCCAGAAGATGTCTGGCCCAGATTTGAACAGATATAATTTTTATATTTGAATATGACTGCCTTTGAAAAAAATGTATCCTCAGTAATCCATGGCCATTTACTTACTCAGATATTACTTCCATCACTTCCTACAGGATGTCCGCCTCTTAGTATATTTATATATGAATATATGAATAATATTACTATAAAAAATGTAGTGATAGGAAATCATATATAAGTCATCAATACATATATAGAATATTATTATGCATATCATATAAAGCATAAGTATTTATATTAAGGGTATATAATCATATAGCTAATATAAATGCTTTGGACACAATATGTTGAATATCTCATTATCATACATTAAAAATTTCTAAATAGTTATTTAATAAGACAGAATGAGTCATACAATTATAATTTGAATAATATATTTTATATATTCTCATTTCTATAAGAATTAAAGTACTCTTGAGATTTTGTTGATTATATGAAACTTCTATATATATGAATATATATATCATGGGAAAATATATACATTTTGCACATATATATGTGCAAAATACATGAGAAATACATATTTGTATTATAATTACTTAATAAGAGAGAACTATTTTCTATTATTGCCGCCTGTTTCTTTGGGCAACAACTGAACTAGTATTTGCATAATGATGGCCACCTAGTAACATTTACTGATCACTGAATTCTAATTTTCTTGTATATTTGTGTCTTTATTCCTGTTAGTGTCTTAAATTTATTGCAATATTTATTTAAAAGGGCATTACCCAGATTCTGTTTCAGCTAAATGTCTCAGCTTGTCAGGTGAAGCACACAGATTACAATGTCAGATTACAATACAGGGGAAAAGGCTGAGGACCTATGCTGCTCTATAAACTTGTTTTCCAGCACACATGAAAAGAAAACACAGCCAGTTTAAAAAGCAGGGGATGGCAAAGATTAGCTCCATATAAATCTGCTTCCCAATGTTTCAAGTAGAAAATGTATGTGAATTTTTGCCTTTGTATTAGACCTGAATTTGCTACTAATCACTAGTTTAGCAATAATATATACAAAGTGTCCTCTTTTGTAATTCTGAAGTTGAACATTAATTTCTAATTCTGATCAGTATTTGATAAAACAAAAAAACACACAATAACCATCTTTCTTACTAGATTTGGAAAGATAGTTGTTAGGAAAAAGATGCTGAAGGAAAGTAAAACTATGCATGGAAATTTCTATAAATTAGCAAAAGTCATAGATAAAAAAAAAACATCTGGACATTTCCAAGGAATATGTAAGAGATTATAAGAAATAAATATTGCTAACATATATTGGGAGGGTTTTGTGTGCCGGGCATGTTCCTGATCAAGATTGAATTACTTTATTTTCTCTATAAATGAACAAAAGAACCACAGCAAAGCAAATGGTACCATTTTACATACTGAACCAAGAAAGATCACATAGTAAGTGGTGCTGCTCATATTTAAACAAGCTATTTCTAATCCAGAATATGTATTGAAAAGAATATGTATTTTCTGTCATTGTGAAGAGACACACAAATACCGAGAGAGCTGTGCATTTTTATACTTTTGCTCAGTAAGGAAGAGAAGTTACCTTTCTAAGTGGGAGAAAGTATATGCTGAACAGTCTTGCAGTCACTAGGACTACCTCAGTTAAGCTGTAGGGCCTGTCAGGAGGCAACCATAATACATGCAATGGATTTGTCTTCCAAACCTTGCACTTTAATATAATGGCAAATGAAATTATACCCCCACAAAGCTCTATTTCTCCTGGAAAACAGGGTGCTTCCACCATGGAAGATGTAGCAGACTGTAAAGACTAGCTGAATATTCCCCTTCTGGTGACTGCACCTCACTTTGAAGTCCTGTGTTATTAAATTCAGTGAGCATAAGGTTTCTGAAACTATGAAGCTAATTAGTGTTAACTGAGGCCATGTTCGTAGAGTTCCCTGAGGATTCTCTCCCTTGACAGAAAAGAACTCTTAGTTCTTTCAATCATTCATCCATTTATTATTTAGCAACTATGAAATAAGTCCATCTCTATATATATTTCACCAGGCAGTGTTTCACGAATGGGGGATGACACATGAATAAAGCAATTCTTTGTCTCTAATGGATTTATTTTTTGCAGAGAAAAAGAGCCATTGGGTGCTCTTGAGCAAGGACATTCTGGCTACTTGGTGGCAGAGATGTAGAACTCTGTTCATGTGGCCAAATTAATTCTCTGGCCCCAGATAAGCAGCTTCTAGATTGCTCAAGACGCTTCCAAGAACTCACATGTGATGCATTACATGGCTGCTCTCTGTGCAGACAGTGATTCAGGATTACGACCCTTGCCATGCAGCATTAGAACTCAACATGCATCCGTGTTAAACAGACATGTACATTTTGGGACTTAGCTCTCACTGAAGCAAGATACAGTTTGTCTATTTACAATTCTAATTTTATAATTTTGCTGTCCTGTGCTGTACTGGAGGAGAGTTTGGTCACTGAAAAAAGCATACCTCAATTCAAAGTAGATAATGTGTGTGTGTGTGTGTGTATGTGTGTGTGTGTGTGTGTGTGTAACTGAAAGGACTTCAACATTTCTTGTATTATGTGCCATTATTTTTCCTATGCTGAGAAGAATGTCAAGTCCCTAATAGATATTTAACAAAAAGTTGTAATAAAAGCTAAAAATTGATCAATTACAAATTCACAATTGCATGCTGAATACAGTCTAGATGCAAGGTAAAAATGTTAAATTTTAAGTATGACACATGTTTAGAGAAGACATACTTCTTGCTTTTCAGGAGTTTACAATCTATTTTCATTGTTTAAGAATTCAATCTTGTAGCTATTTACATAATTTAAATAATAACATTTGCTGAATATTTGCTCAGTGCTAGATACCATACTATATACCCACCTTGTATTTTATTTTTTAACTTTTCCACTACTAAAAGAGGAAAGTAAGGGTATTATTTCCATTGTTCAATTAAAGGTGCATAAGTCGAATCTTAGAATGTTTAAATAATTAGATTTAAGCCCCAGAACAGAAAAACAAATCTAAATAGACTGATTTGCCTTCTTAACAATTAAGAGTTAGGCATCCTCTGAGGAGTTAGGCATGCAAAGCTGTACCTGGTATTAACCGTTAGAAAAGGGAAAGACATCTTATGTGCAGGTCCACAGGGAAAGGATCCAGGAGGAGGTGAACAAATAAATTAACATAAAAAAGAGAAAAAATAAGTCATGCCATAGGCACATTATCCGTTTCAAAACTAAGACAGCAAAAACTGAAGAATGTGTAGAGAAGCTGAGAAAAAGTAAATTGGATCCATAAATTCAAATTGTTTTAAGTACATTTGGTATGTATCCTTTTTGTATAAAATAATTAATAAATTTTTTATAATTTTCTTTTGGTACCAGGAATCAAACTCAGGACCTTGTGTTTGCCAGGCAGTCGCTTTGCTGCTGATCTATATCCTTGGTATTTTAGTTATGTTTTCATTCATTAGATATGAATAAAAAAATCAAAAAGATGATTTGTCTGTATTTTAACTTCTGTAAAACTATCTTACTGACATAATTTTATGTATTCATTTTACAACGTGTCAATTTTTGCAAATTTTCCAGAAACATTCAATGCTGAGAAATTGAAGAGAATATGTAATTTTACTGTAACACATTGGAGGAGGTACCCGGGGAAGAAATGGAGAAGAGAAGAGGAGAAATACAGGAAAGGAGTAGGGCGCAAAGAAAGTCAATGAGAGATGAGGCAACTGTATTGTGGAACACAGTGTGAGGAGAGTTAAAATCCTCATAATCTAATGTAGAAAACTAATTCTCAAAGAAACCCTAGTTTGTTCATTCAAATTCAAATAATATGTACTAAATGATGCTGTCTCTGACTCAAACTATTTTTGCACCATGCAACAAGGACACAGAAAGAATAACGTATGTGTGTGTCTATGTGTACCCTTTGTCTCTATAGTTGGTCTCACAAGACTTTTCACTAGAACCATAATGGAGGTTTTGTCTTCCTGCAGTTTGTCTTTCTCATTCTCTCCCTTCTTAGTCTTTTCACTCTTCCTAGTCTCCTACAGAGTGAGAAGACTAAACCCAATATATTCCATGCTGTGAGGATTTTAAATGACAAGATAAATATCAAGGAAGTATACTAGCACTGGCAGGTTATTTCCAGATCTTAGGGTTTAAATGCTTTAACCTTTAGTTGCAAGTACCTCCTTACCTCTGATTGACATGAGTTCTTTAGTCTTGGTTTCTTCCAATGTTTTTAGCAAGAGTTTTATATTTGTTCCTGAAAATACATGTGATATTATCTTGGTGTATGTCCACTTCTTCTAATGCAAATTCTTTTTTCAATTTTGAGCAAGATAACAGAGAAGAAATCATCTAGAAGAACAGGCATAGGGACAGCTCTTGGTAATTTTTCCTTTTATGATTTTCAAAATCTTTATGTACACTAACTGTAATTTTTATTCCCCAAATTTTACTGTATTATTTATAGATTACATTTTGATACTAGCAGTAGAAATCCAAAATTACAAAGGATTAAATAGATCCTAGGTTCTTGTAAAAGAGCACAAATTAATACGAATTCAGCAGTTAGGTGTTTAGCTTGTTATCTCTGTGCAACAACAAGAACAGTCTCCTCCTTTCTTTATGCTGTTACCCAGAATGCTTCAGTTCCACTCAACATTTTACAAGATGGTTGTTGAAGCTGTATCGATGATAGTATGCATAATTTTCAGAGGAAAAAGGAACCAGAAAAAAAGCAAAAGAAGGTCCATTTTTTAGTAAATGGTAAATTTACATTTTTTGGTAAATTGTGTTTAGCAAAACCATTCAATATTTTCACTCATATCTCCAAAATTAAATACATAGTCATATCAACCTGGAAGCAAAACTTGAAAAATAGGGTCTTTTTAGTAAGATTTTCTTCAAAATTAGGACTCTTTCACTCCGAAGGAAAAGAAGTATGTTACGAGTGTAGACATCTGATGTTCTCTGGGATCATCTTTTATCCTCATCTCAGAGTCATTATCATCTAAATGAGTGTGAAGTTAGAGATAACTTTGACCAATTTCCCAATATTTGAAGTGAGAATATTTGCTCGTTATTATTTAATAAGTGCTCCTCATGTGACAAGCAACTTATTAGAGTTGCACCTTACTTTATGTTCTTATGAGATGCAACATTTTATGTTCTCACTATGTCTATGAAGGTGGCATTACTAATAACTTGCTGTGATTTTAATTGAGAGTTAATACTAAGATTTATAAAGATGCTTTTAGAGCATAAGTCTAGAAAATTCATCAGTTCTTATGTTTCACATTAGGAAAGATTCTGTGCTCAAAATACACTCTCAAGAACAGACTTAGACTTTCAGTTAACATTGTTGATGAATGAATGGTCATGCTGATGGCATCATTTGAAATAATTATATCTGCCTCCAGAGTTGGCATTTTTGACCACACTGTAATGTTTTTTAATTTGTTGTTAAAATTGCTTTCTTTTGCTTTTTATTTATTCATTACTTCACATTTTTGTAGTGCTCTTTTCTGCCAAAGGATTTGTTTGAAAACCTGATAGAATTAATATATTTTTATTGCAAGTGAAAGAAATCCAATTCAAAAAAAAGCTTAAACAAAATGGAAACGCATTTCTGGGAGTTGAGGCTTGCAAGGAACTCAGGGATATGAATGTGTTTAGGGTTCAGGAACAAGGAGGAAGAGCTACGCCAGCAGAATCAGCAATTTCTGATCTGCACATCTGTTCCTTTCTGTGCACTAACATATTTCTCCTTCAGTGCATTTTGTCAATTTATGCTTTAGGATTCACAAAGAAGAGAATTACACATTGTTAACACCCAGACTGGGTATGGTCTTCCTTCAACAATTAGAAAGAAGCAGAGCCCTGTGGAGGTTACATTTTCCACCTTCTCAGAACTCTAAGTGGCTGAGGTTGTATGAATGAGAGGAAGGAGATCACTATTGTCAGTTTTGTGTATCCATGTGGCAAGCACACAGCCCCACACATCCAATACAGCATTAATTTAGTCATTGCTAGGAGAGCGTTTTGCGGATATGACTAAAATCTTAGTCACTTAACTTTAAGCAAGAGAGGTAGCATAAATAATCTGGAATTGTTGACACAATTGACCTGCTAGGTACCGCTGATTCTTCTCAGGACTTCCCCTACTGCCCTCGCAGCTTCTGGACTTACAATTAGACTCAAGTCACTCCAGGTCCCGAGGTACAAAGCATGTTCCAGAAATTTGTGTGCTACACATCAAAGGAATTGCATAGTATTTATTTTATGGAAACAAAAATTCAGAGGTCATAAGTGAATACTGATCTTAAAACTGTTAGATTGTGATAAGAGGACCATAAGTTTCCTGAGAACATGTTGGGTTAAGTTTATTGATTTGTGCCTAGCTAAACAGATACTGGATTCAGTGGACTAACTACAATATCTTAAAAACTTTGTTGGCTTTCAGATTGAACACTTAAGATACCCAACAGTAGAAATGCTTTATCAAACTGCAGAAAAAACTAAGGAATGACATAAATTGCAATGTTGGAGTGAATCTATCAATAGGAATTAATCACCCACCCCAGATGGTACAGAAGACACATTTCTAATCACAACGTTGTGAGTGGAACTTGTGAGAAGAGCCCCAAAATGCACATGAAATTGTTCTTAATCCCCTCTGAAGACTGTAAATTACAATAGCAACTACAAAGTCATTCTAAAATCCTAAGCTACAGTAGGGATAATATGACCTCAAAATTAGATAGACCAAATAATGGCACTCAGTAAAGACAAGGTAGATTGTGTTAACCATAATAGTGCAATAAAAGCAGTTATCAGAGCACTCCAACTTAGTGAAAAAAATTGAAAGTTCAAGTTGAAAATTGTGACCTTAAAAGAGAAATAGAAAGACAGCTTACTAGATTTTCTGGCCCCCATATATACAAAAGTGTTCTAGGTCAGGTGCACAGAAATCTCACCTGAACAGAATGAAGCCCTTCAACAGTTTAAACAATTTTTTTGCATATCCCAAAACACTCTTTTTTGGGGATTGAACTCACAACCTCATGCATACCAAGCAGGTGCTTATACCACTTAGCTATATCCCCAGCCTATCCCAAAAACATTCTTGATGACCATTCTTAATGACCAAGATGTTTGCTGTTAATATTTTTCCCCATCTTTCTCAAATGAGTTAGAACAGTTGACAGTGTATCTGCAATGAATAAAGCTTGTGGAGGTCATATCAATGAAGCTTTAGTTCAGGTCCATCTATAGTGGCACTAACTAGTTACCAAATACATGCTATAAATTTTTCCCAGCTTAAATGCACCACCATAGTAGGCATATTTGGCATACAACAGAATTTTCACATTTATTCCCGTCTGATTCAGTGATGATCTTTCAGTCATAAAAGCCAAACCAGAGGCACCACATATTCCTCTGTCAAGGAAAACAATAAGCCAGAACAATACTGTAATCCTT
>PVJX010023205.1:0-29577 GCA_004027295.1 Dolichotis patagonum | reverse complement strand
GTGTGATCAGAGACAAGCAGCAGCCCTCTCTTTCCCCCTAGTATCATATCCAGGATACCCACCCTTAGGGCAGGTATAGCACTTAATGTGAGGCAGCTTTAACCCTGGCACTGCACCATGAATCAATCCCAGCATCACATCCTTGTCCCCAACATCACACACCCTACATCCAGCCACCTCAGAAAAGCCCCATCTATGACCACATAAGCCTTGTGGGGACATATAGAACAGGGTCACAGCACAATTGAAAGGAAGTTAGAGAGATTTCTCATAGAGCCCCTGATCCTATGAATACATAGTCTCTCCCATCCATTGTCACTGTGTCTTTCCCAGAGCGGTACATGTGTTACCATTAATGAACTCACAGACTTATCATAATCACTCAAAGTCTATGGCTTACAGTAGGCTTCATTCTTAGTGTGGGGCATCCTAATGGTTTTGTCAAACGTAAAATGCCCTGTACACATCATTACAGACAGATAGTCTCATTGTCCCTAAATGTCTCTGTTGTACTTTTGTTTATTCCCAGCCTTCCTCCCCTGTTCTTGGTAACCAGTCATTGTCTTCTATTTGCATAGCTTTGCCTTTTCTAGAATTTCATGAACTCAGAAATACATTGTGTGGTCTTTTGTGTCGGCTTCTTCCACTTAGCAGTAAGAATTGAAGAGTTCTTTGTGTCTTTTCATGGCTCGATAGCCCATTTCTACTTAGTTTTGAATTATAGTCCATTGTGTGGCTATATGACAGTTTATTCATCCATCTCTTGAAACTGTGTCATTTTGTTACCAACATTTAGCAATTAAAAATATTGTTTTACAGCAATCAGTACAGAGGTTTTTGTACTGGAATAAGTTTCCAACTCCTCTGAGTTAATAAAAACCAGCGGGCCTGAGTGCTGTATCATGTGGTAAGATATGTTTAGTTTTGTAAGAAACTGTCAGGCTGTCATCTAAAGTGGCTGTGCCATTTTGACTTCCTACAAGCCATGAGTGAGCGTTCCTACTGCTGATAGCACTACACTTAAATGTGTGCATGGGAGAAGCAGGGCAAGAGCAAACTTTTAAAAGATAAAAGTAAATAAAAAGACAGTAAACAAAGTGAATACTAATTTCAAAAGCAAATAATATGAGAAATATTAAAGGGAAATTTACTTTTTCTTCATTTTTGAAAATAAGATTTATTTTTCAAGCATAAAAAGAAGACCAAGGAATTGGAGCTATTCATTTCTACTTTTGGGAATGCACTTGAATAATTGAGTTCATATTTAACAAATTAGTTCCAAAGTGCTCCCTAAAGAGTTGATTTCAAACCATTGTGTATTCTTTGCAGTTTGATGAAGCAAATGATTTCCTCCCACAGAAAATCCATAAATGGTGCCCATATATTCCAGATTAAGAACCCCTTAAAATAGAAGTCCTAATATACTACCACAGAGCTGCAATAATAATTTCAAAGGGCAGAAATGTTTTAGATGTTGTATACTTTTTGATAAAATTTAGTGCAATGTTGGAATTTGAAATTTTACTTTAAAATATTAATTCCTTATTTATATCTGTCTTTTGATAGATTTTATTTTCAGGAAAAATTCTGAAAGATTTGAAATATACCAAAGGAAACAAAGCATATAGCACACTTTTGTGTGTTATGACTCAGTGGCGATGTCCTTTTCCTTGCTTTTTAGCTAGTTCACACTTCTGTAAGTGTATTTATTTATTTATTTATTTGCATTGGGAATCAAACTCAGGGCCTTGTGCTTGCCAGGCAGGTACTGTACTGCTGAGCTATATCCCCAGCCCCTATATCTGTAAATTTAAGATAACAATAGCAATTAAAATAATATTTGCTCGTAGAGATCCAAATTATGTTCAAAAGAATCTAGTTAGTACCTTTTGATTACTGAGCAACATTGCACTTTGCATCCACTTTTAAATTAATTTAAGAATCTCTTATCTGACTATTAATATGTTATATTTTAAACTCTTCTTTGAATTGGTTGCAACATCTTAATGATTGATTGATTAATTAATGAGTTAACTAAAATATTACTTTCATATTTTTATCCTTTTAGAAAAATCATGTCCCTTTTTCTATAAATATTTATGAGTTTGTATGTTTATAAAAATCCACTCAAGTCCCTGAGTAAATTATGTTCTATGAAGGTAGGACACATATTTTATGTCATTTAACATATTCCCTGTAGCAGTGCTGCATAGCTGTCCAGTCATAACTCTACTAGAAAACGGAAGATTAAATTAAAATAAGAACCATCTATGCACAAAATGTCAGTAACAATAAGAGAAGCAAAGTAAAGCCTTAAAATAAAAAGAAAAAGAAATGTTTCTATCATGGTGAGGTATGAAAAGAGCAAATGGATATTTTTCCTGGTCTGTGGCCTTGGGAGAGAGTTCAAGCCCTGTCATTTAAAAACATAAATGCATTTAATAATTATGTGCATCATCATTATTGCAATACTCTGAACAAGTATAGGGTGAAGTGTTTTATAATTGTAAGAGGTTCATTGAGAACCATAAATAGGTAACCAATGTTTAATTGGCTTCAGTTTTTTTGAGTTGTCATATATTGACAGATTAAATTCCCTGGATGATAATATTTACTCTTTGTGTAGTTCTAATAGATATTTGGCCTGCCTAAAGTTACATATGTAGAGCGGTGTCATTTGGAGTCCTTTGTAAGCTCTAGTTGACTCATAATTTGAAGAACTTAGTCTTGTTTATAGTAGATCTATTAAAACCACTTATATAGAACTGATGTGGGTTTACAACTGTCTTTTGAATGTATTACTTTTGTAAAAATCTAATTATACACCAGCAGTTACTTATCTTGACATTTTATCATTGGGGGAAGTTTTTATTTTATTTATTTTATTTTATTTTTTTGTAGCTTTCTGGGTTTTTCATAGGTTTTGGAAAGCTTATAAATATTAAACCATAACAAATGCTAACATGGGATTTGAAATCTATATAAGACATGCAGGCTAACTTTGTGCTTTCCTAAGAATGCCAACACTTACCCAATAAAAACATTTATAGAATAAAAACTCTATTGTGGGTGTTAAGAGACTACAGGAGAACATGGAGCTATTAGTTTTTGTCTCCTCAGCAGGTTTTTCATGCTTCTCTTTCTAGATAACTTACTGTGTTCCAAATTTTGGAAGTGGACAAGTGACTGGGGGTCTACACAATTGATACTTGAAGCCAGTAACTTGAGCCAAAGGGGTAATGGATCCCTTGTTGGGTGAAGGCCCGGGCTCAGTGGGAGAGCACTGAGCCAACAAACAGAAAACAGACAAGGAGAGTGGAACTGAGCCTGTCCCACTGTCCACAGCCTTTCCTGGGAGGTACTTCAGGAATCTGCAAGTTACTCGGTTTGAAGATTTAGTTTATGATATCTGCAAGCTTTCTTGTAATCAGAGGTGTTTAAACTGTGGTTTATCAGCTGAGTGTGCCATTCATAGTGCTCAAAACCTTTCAGTTTGGTTTTTCAACACTGAAAGGGAGTGATGATGATAATGGTGGTGACACAGCTTTTATATCACGATTTTATCCCATGTATCTGAATATACACATTTTGTTTTTCTAAGTTAATTTGAGTTTGGATTTATAATTTGCAGTTGATACAGTTTTATTTTTGGTTTTTTGGATACTGGAATCGAACTCAGAACCTTGCAGGCAAGTTCTTTGCCATTGACTGAGCTGCATCTTCAGCCCCAGACATGTTTTTTAAAGGAACCTCTTTGATTCTCTTCTATCACACAATATTAATCCCTTCTATTTCTCCGCAAAGGCTAATGTTTTTTAGAAGAACTTCAACACAACAAACATCCCGGATTTCAGAGTGGCTGTAAATCTGACAGATCTCACAACCTTCCCAGATACAAAGTGTTCTCTTTATATTCCCATATGGCCATCTCAATTGATTTCCCTAAGCAGTTTATGAACAATGAACAGTTATTTGCTTCAGAGATCTGATCAAATATATGATAAATTCCAGTTTTTCTTTTTTTATGAAAAAAAAATCAATGGACTAATGGCCACTTACAAACACATTTCAAATAAAATAATAACTAATAGCATATACTAATTTGAAGCAAAAATGCAAACAAATTGAAATTAATAAACTGGAAGAGTCTAGTAAATAAAACAGTAAGTATAAAAATAGTATAAGTCCTATCCAGGTATGGTGGCACATGCTTGTAATTCCAGAACTCAGGAGGCTGAGGCAGGAAGATCACTGAAACTTTGAGTCCAGCCTGAGCTACATAGTGAGCTCAAGGCTGGCCTGAACTACATAGCAAGACCTAGTCTCAAACCAAAAAACAAAACAAAATGAAACAAAAAATACACCACAAACAAACAATTAAAATTAGGTAAATACCAATGATTCATTTTCTGTTGGTAAAAATACAAATGGTCAAAGAAAAGGCTGCCAGCTTCCAAATTTCACAACTCATTATTTGCTGTTTCACCCAATTACATGGATCAGGACATTTATTGTGTAAGAAGGCCTGAGTCCTTTCCAATTGAAATAATCAGGTCTGGAGATACAGGTCAGTGGCACAGTGCCTGTCTGGCAAGTGCAAGGTCCTGAGCTTGATTCCCGGCAGGGGGAGAAATTGAAGTGGATATAAAATCAAACTTATGATGGAATAAAAGTCCTGCATTCCTGAAGGAAATTTTCTTTAAAGAGAAGGCTAGAGTAAAGGTCCCATCAATAACATGGCCTATCCTTGGACGGGAAGCTGGATAAAAAGTGAAAATGGAGAGTGTTAGATAAAAGGATTTTTAAAATTCTAGTTTGGGTGCCTTCTTTATAGCACCATCATTCTCGGTGGCCTGGCTTGGACCTGTCATGTGCCCACTGTTAGCCAGTCACTTGTTCTGAAGGACAATCACAGATCTGTGCCTCATCCTTGTCCCAGAGGAGAGTGACAGCCCATCCGTACTCACATAAAGTCACATAGAAGGCTATGGTTTGCTTTTTGGTATCAAATGTAAAGACCAGCCAACAAAATCTGTACATGCATATTGTATAGGATTCATGCTTCAATTGGTTCTACAGTGGCAGCAGTATTTCCAAATGACATTAAAATGGAGATCAAAGACATCACGTTGTCAAAACACAGAGAGTAAAAGAGAGAAGAATCATTTTCTGATGGTTTCCAACAAGAATGCCGTGGCTTTCTTTCATACATGCATATCCATACATACATGTCCATGTATACATACCCTTACATAGATATTCATACATACATACATATCTATCCATACGTATCCTCACATGCATATTCATACATGCACATCCTTACATATCCTTACATACATATCCACACATACTTATCAATACACAGATCAATACATATGTTGTTTTATTATATCTAAAATTCAAAAGACATTATGTACCATCTTACTTTTATTTGTTTAAGTAAATCAAAAGAAAAGTGTATATCTAGATTTTATTATTAGTGCAAGGGTTATGATCTCTAGTTGTTATATTTTAGTTATTTTCATCTATGAATCCTGAAGAGAAAATATTTTTATTTTGAAAAATGAAAGAAGCAAAGCTTCTCAAAAGAAATATTCCAATAGTGGTATTTAATGATCTTCGAGTCAAATTTGATAAAAGCAGGATTTAATTTTTTCATCTTTCCTTAAAAATAATTCCTGATGATTCATGTATATTTTGATATTTTATTACTAGGAAGAGATGCCACTTGAGAATTTAAATTTAATTGGTAATATTTTGTTGCTGTTAATTACTTTTAACACTTGTGCCAGCTATTTGGCTGATACTGCAGAGCTTAAAATTCAGTACAATCCCTCTGCAAGGCTTTTATGTTATGTTTTAAAAATAACTGACACTGATATTTCTTTTCTAATATAAGTATGTGAAAAAAAACACATTTTGATGAAAAAAGTCATCTTTGAAAGTAATAACATTAACATTTTCTGCCTTTTCTAAGGAATCGTTTATCAGTAAAAATATGAAATATTCATGATCAGAATGGTCTCTAAATAATAAATAGAATTTGACTTTTGTGCTAGATTGTACAGTATTTTTATGGAAAAAGAATAATGGATAACCTTTGACTTGGCCAATTTGAACTCTGACTCTACCTTGTAATGTGTATGTATCCTTGAATGCATCATAGGTACAAAAGACTTCATTTTGTTTACATATGTGATGGTACAAAAAGGCAACACATAGTTGGGCACCTTGAAGTCTTCCCTGAAAATAAGTGAGAAAATATCCATGAATGCACACAGTATGTTTTCAAGGATTGTGCAGTTGTAATATTATTTTGTTATGGGATCTTTGCTTGACCACTAAGACTATCGTGCAAGGATTCTAAGATATTTCCAGGGTCAAGAAATTTTGAAACCCAGATTGAAGTCAAGGTAGTTACAGAGGGAAAGTGCAGAGGACTTTCGCCATGGTGCCTTCTGTTGGCCTTAGAAGCTTTGTAAGGACACAGGTGCTTGACCGGTTTGGGGGCAGCATTCATTACCTCACGTGCTGACTGACACAGGCAGAAGGTTGAGGAAGGTGGTGACTATGGACTGTTGGAAAGAATGGATGAATGCATTATTCTGGAAAGTTTCAGCATGAGCTGGGATGAATTAAAAGACTGGAATTTTCACAAAGCCAGAGCAGACCTGAGAAAAGTGTAATCTTACTATTTCTCTATTGTATCTTCATCATTATGCTTGTGTTATTTAATTAGTAATGTCCTCTCTTGAAATAGAATCAAAGGTAACAATGTTTGGCAAGATTCTCCACTCAGACTAGAATGCATAACGGTTTTGAAAGCAATGCATAACAAAGCTATAGTACGTGTGCCATAGCAGGCTGTTGTTATCATGGAAAACTGTAAATGTCCACCATCACTGAGACAAAACCAATATGTTTTCATGACTTCCTCATCATTTGATGGAATAATTGTTTCTACTGGTCATTTCCTCTTAAGATAATGTTTATTACTGGTTTCAAGACATACATACTAAAGTTTTTGAAAAAAGATAGCTATGAAGAATAATATAAAAATCATAAAATACCCAAACTTTTAAACATTCAGACATAATAGCATTTACCTTGTGACACTACACTTTTCAGTCCGTCTTTCTTTTCAGTATCTGTGCTTCTCTCCACTCTTTATTGACTTATCTAATGGTCTGTTTATTTTATCTTGTTAAAATGTTTGAGATATGATTTTAGATACTGTGTTTTTTGTAAGTTTATGTAGTCTTTATTTTCCCACATCACAGACTCATTTCCTAAGTGGGATAGTTGCTGCTATCCTCTAAATAAATTTCAAAATTTTTATTAGGACAATCATTTCAGGATCATTCATCTAATTAATAATAATAGAACTTCAATGGAAGTGTCCTATAGTAGCATGTAACAATTTTGAGAAAATGTCCCTAAATATATATGCTGATGCAAAGAGATATTTACTTATTATTTAATATTTGACAAATACTGACAGTTAAAGTGCCTATGAACAAATCCTGCATTTTGAGAGGATACTAGGTTAACATGTAGCTATGGATGTCAAAACTGGAAGCCTTATAAAGAACCAAACTAATTTACATTGCTAGGTTACATGTTACTTCAAAATTATTAGTTTAAAGAAACACATACTTGTAATGCCACAGGTCCTGTAGGTCAGCGGTGTGGCCATACTTTAACTAGATTTTCTACTTGAGGGTTTCAGCAGAGTGTACCCAGGTGGCAGCCAGGACTTGGCTGTAGTAAAGATTCACTTCCAGCCTCCTTTATTTGGTTGGTAGAATTCAAGTCATTGCAGGTGAAGCACTTCTTTGGTGGAGACCACTCAGCTCTTTGAAGTTACTTGCAATTTCTTGTACCTGGGATTATGCGATTATAATGACTTGATTCGAAGTACCTTGCTTCTTCACAGTAACCAAGAGCGACCCTAGCTTTTTACAGTATGGGCTCTGATGCATTATAATCATGGAAATCTTCATGTTGCTTCTATTGGCTAGAAGCAGATCTTGTCCTGGCTTAGAGCCTAGAGTATTAAAAAACAAGATTATTGAGGTCTATTCCTAAACTTCTATGAGTGATACGTGCCACAATCAGCATGAATTATGTTCACAAATTTTTTTAAAGTAAATCTTTTCATTTTTAATGAGCAGTGTTGTGTTTTCAAAATAAGTTTGGAATAATCAGCATGAAGAAATAATTCACAAATAGCCTCAAACTGATAAAACTAATTTACATTTCTAACATCTTAGATGAGAGTAGGTGTCCCTGATATTAGTTGTATTTGTGAATATTTTTAATTTTAGGCATCTTAGTTTTTGTGGAAGATTTCATTCTGGTTTTAATTGTGTTTTCCTAGTAAATAATGATATTGACCCTCATTAAGTATCTAGCATTGTGAATATCAAATACCTGAGAGTACATTTAATAAATGATATAATAGATCTCTGTATTAAGAATGTAAGATAATACTAAGGTAAACTTATGGAGCCCTAGAAACTTTTTTTAAGAATTAAAATATTTTGGGACTGAGAATATAGCAAAGTGGCACGTGTACCTCTCTGGCAAGTGCAAGGTCCTCAGTTTGATTCCTGGTACAAAAAATTAGCATATTTAACATACATATATATACATATATATGCAAATTGATAAAAGATTTTTATGCCAGAAATGAGGATCTTTTATCCATATCCAAAGAATGAATTCAGATTTAAAAATAACTTACAAAATGTTGAGTCACAAAGAAAGTATTCAAAATAACAAATATGATCCAAAGGATGATTGTTTGGGGGGAAAAGTAACTAAAATAATAAGAAATTAAATAATAAAGGTATAAGCCAGATAAGGTATGCATTCCTGTAATCCCACACTTGGGAGGCTGAGGCAGGAAGATGGCCTCGGGTTTGGGGCTAGACTGGGCTACACAGCAAGTTCAAAGCCAGCAGGAAGTACATAGTGAGATCTTGTCTCAAATAAATAAATAAATAAAATGTAAATATAAATTTTGATTTTTAAATTGTCAAATATAGAATAAAGTATTGAAGAGAAAGAAATAAAGCACTAGACCTGCAAGCAATATGCAGCAAAGAAATATTCTGCAATAGTATTTCAACAATTATCTAACAATCTTACATCACTATCAATACTGACTCTACTCTACACTGTCCAATAATTGGCACTTATCAACCTAACAAGAGAAGCAAGCAGAGGCTAAAAAACATTTTCCATAGAGACATTCAGAGGCTAAATTTAAATCCCTGCCATGATCTTCACCTGCCAAGATTCTTGGTGTGAATGTCAGTACAGAGTTTGAAGAAAGCACATGAACAGAAGGACCCCCAAGATACTACCTACCTAATTACCATAGCTCTAATTTCTCAAGGAGTACCTTCAGTTAAAGTGGAAAATACAATTTATAAGGTCTAATTATGGAATAATTACCAATCAGCGGTTCTCCAATTTTAACAGAACCATCTCGAAGCTCTGTTAAAACACAAATTTCTTGCCCTGCCCCCTGAGCTTCTGATTCAGTAGGTCTGGGTAGGAGTCCCAATTTTTTATTCCTGACAGCTTTGTAGGCAATGCTAAAGCTGTTTCTTGGAGGGCAGTCTTTGAGAATAACAGATCTAGAATAATTTACCAAGATTGTATGGCAATCTCTAGTGTCCAAGATCTGGAGTAACTTTATGCAACTCTCTGTTACACTGAATAGTGGCAAACCTCAGGAACTGTGGTAAGAAAATAAAGAATCCCTGGATTGATTCCCCCAAGGATCCTCTGCTTCAGGCTAATCCTCCAGAACCTAATTACTTGGGACCACCTCTCCCACAATCGGCAAGACCCCAGGATGAATTTTGTCATAATCCTTCCCTGTGAAAATTGGTGGGTTTTGTAAATCAATCATGTATCCAAATATTTTCTGTAGTAATGCTGGACTATGCATCTCTTTAAGCATTGCCACTTACAGTTAGTCAATCTGAGCATGAATCTATTAATTCATAATAGAAGACAGGTTTAACACATGCCTGTAATTGCAGCTCTCTGGGGCCCTGACAGGAAAATGGCAAGTGTGAGCCCAACCTGAGCCATTTAGTGACTTTGTTCTAGAATTAAAATCTGCACCAATGATGAAGAATACAAAGACGAAAACATTAGTTTTCCAACTCGAAATAACCCCAGAAAACAATATTGAGTATGAAAACATTCCAAACTAATGGTGGGCCTGAATGTTTTAAAATCACATTCTCAAGTCAATGATCCGTGCTCATTTTTGCTTTCCATTACCAACAGCAAATGAGAGTTGACTAAAACAAGCAGAGCTCTCAGGACTTTGAGCCATTACTGTGCTATGACTGGTACACTGTGCCTACTGGGTCATGGACAGCTGATGCTGTACTAATTTGTAGATGTTTGAGGTACATTTTAAACATAAAAACATTCAAATTTGGCATTTCCTCTGCTCTGTAGCCTGTCCACTCAATAAACAATGATATTGAACTTCTTTGGCAGGGAGTAAACATCCGTAGTAAGTTAGAAAAAAAAATCACTCTGCAGAAAGCATGAGCAGTAATGTGATGCCAATTGAAAATGTGACTATCTGTCAGATGTGACACAGTGTTAATGTGATTTGGAAGGCGATTACCACTGAGAAAGATTTTGTTATGAAAGGCAGAAAAATCTGGATAGCTGTTACAAAAGCAGAGATTCTTATGGGTGGCCCTTTGTTTCTTGAATGCCACAGTAAAATAAACACCAATGCTTGAAGATTTCTTTCTAACAGCAGCAATGAAAATGACTGATGACCACAGACTGGAATGGTAGCTCTTTTAAATCAGAACAGATAGCTTTCTGCATGTTAGTAAGAATGGAAGTATAGTTTATTGTTTTGGTCCAATTTCAATAATGGTACATTACTTGCAGTACTAATGTAGCAGATAGGACAAGAAAACATTCTATAAAGAAAATTGAGAAGAATTGTTTCAGTGTGAAATTAGCATACATATAACTTTGAAAATAAAGAGAATGAGATAATACTCTCTTTTTTTTTGGAGACAAGGTCTTGCTGTGTAGTTCAAGATGGTCTTGGACTCACTATGTAGCCTAGGTTGGTCTTGAACTGGCAACTCGCCTTAGCCCCCCAAGTGCTGGGATTACAGGTGTGTATCATCATATCTGGATTGGGATAGTGAATACTTAAAGAAAAGAGCTTAGGCAATAATACACCAATTTTATTTGCATAGTTGTAAACGATATGATGGCTTCAAAATTGCACTAACAAAATTATGACAAGCACCGCACATTTGCCCTGTTCCTGTTACGCTTATAGTCAGTGGGAACACTAAGATTAATCTTTCCCAGTGAGAATAATGGGAGAATCAAACATGTCTCCAAATATTTTCAGTATAAACATTGTGACAAGGGAGATATAATTCCCAACCTGCTAGGTGTCACATAAACCAAATTCTCATTCTCCAAAATCAAAGAATGAACGACAATCAAGGAACGACAGAGGTTAAGGGTGGGAAAGATTTGTTGAGAGGTAGCTCCTAAGGGGCAAAGGGTCCTGAAAGTGAGTTCCCACCAAGGCCCCTTCATGAGGATAACTTATAGAATAAAGTCACAATGTGGGTACAGTGTGGATCAAATTACAATCAACCCTACAGAATTACAAGTATAGCTGCTTAGCTAACACTGATCCAATAGAGAGACAAGTCACATAGCAAAGGTACATCAAAAGAACAAAGGCATTCTGAGGAAGGGATCGGTCCAAATGCTCTAGTAACCCACTGGAGCGACTGGAACCAGATGTTCTGTTCACTCATCTAGGTGACTGATATCTATCTGGACTTTACTGGACCCGAGAATACCAATCAGAGTACCATCTCAAGTTATCATTTATCTCACAGGAAGGTGTGTATCCTGGTCATTGCATTCTTATCTTGAGGACTGGCCTTCAACAGAGACCTCCAGCTATAGTTTTAGTGTGTTCTTGTCTTTTGTACTGTCTTGAGGCTTGCTTTGTCTGGCTGCTTATTAATTTCTTTCTTAGCTGCCTACAATAATTCTATTTATTTAAAGATAACCAGTTGTAATGAATTGAGCTGATTTTGCTACTTAAAGTATAGCTTATGTCACAACAGATAAGAAATGAAAATTATTCTATATACTGAAATGCAGTATAAATTTGCTTTTGGGTCACAAGTCCCAGAACATACTTATCAATTGGAAATACAATTTCCCTGAACACATGAGTCATTCTGTAAATACAGGAGCTTAAATAATTTGTGACCTAAAAGAGTGAAAGGTAAACTTAGAAAATGAATTAAATGGCTCAGTGAAAACCTTATCAGCCTTTTATACTAAGTATTAAATGCTTAATATTGTGATTTCCCTAAGATGTTTCACAGAACAATACAGAACATAGGTTGACAGTTGTTTACCTGCAGGATTGCCAAGATTTTTGATAACTGTAACTACTTCTTGTTTCAAGAGAAAACATAGCCTGCAATACATTTAATGTAAAGAAAAGCTCATCAATAAAGCAGATCTATTGCCAGGTATGCAAACTAGGAAAGAAGAGGGACAAACCTATACTTTATACCATTTGCTAGCCATATACTTACATATACTGTTGACCAAATAACTTTTTCTTTTAACCATATAACTTTAACATATACTTTTAACTATATCACTCTTTAACATATACCATTTGCTACCATATACTTTTAACTATTTTTAATATTTAAGAAGAGATTTATTTTGTGATTGAGGCAAAACACAAACTTTTTCTTGACATTGCGTTAAGGATAAGAGAAATTAACATTTAAAATCTTTGTTCTATGGAACCTTCAATAATTTCCGAATTTAAATGGTCCAATTAAATCTAATAGCATACTTATTCTTCCATTATTCATAAAGGTGTCATCATAAATTATAATTAAGGTCAAATAATGCTGCAGAGTAGAATGTGTCATAGAATTAAACCCCTGGAGAAGTTGAATGGTTATATGTGGTTTGGGGTGGGTTGAAAGAGAAATTTTGTATCGTTGTTTGGTATCTTTCTAATTAGGGTTCTAGAGGCTGAAGCACTTAGGAAGCTCCTTCCAATTCATCTCTAATATTTCAGATGCTTGTAATGATTCAAGAGATTTTTCTTATGGAACTAAGAGGCAAGCACAGTAATTTCCCTTCCTTGCAAAAGAATTATGTGAGTGCATATATGGGTGCATGTAGGAATTAGATAGATAGATAGATAGATAGATAGACAGAAATAATAAGTACATATTAGGTAGTATTATATTAATCAGATATATGTAAGACTGGAGTAACAATTGGAGAAAAATTTTCAAAAATATTATGAAGGGGACCAAGAGATAGAGGGAAGATGTAGGAAGTGGATGAAAAAGAATTAAGAATGATCGTGATCATTTTGTACTGCAAACATAAATAATAAAATAATAAATAAAATAATAAAAAATTGAAAAAATACCATTAGCAGTAAAAGACACAAAACAACAAATCTGTTATAAGTAAGTTGCTGCTATATAAATTTTTGATCTGAAGCTTCACCAAAAGTGTTAAATCCTCAAAAGCGACATATGATCTCTGCATCACAGGGTAATAACTGCTGAAGAGTACAAACTGTGCCAAAGAAATGTAGTTTTCCGGGCTTGGTAAAATGCAAAGCTGTCAAATCTTCTGCTTTCCTAATGCAAGTGCTATCGCAACACTTGGACAAAAAACAGTCAGTGACATCTGTCCATGTTGTAGTTGCTGAAACTTTTAAGTGAGTCTGCTGTCTACAAACAAATGAACAAACAAAAGTTTTGAAGTATCTTCAAACAAAATATGTAGATATATTGGATGATCCATTCTGATTGTTTAATTCATGTCTAACTTTTGCTTTCTGGAGCATATCTCTCTATCCTATTTTCTGATCCTGCAGAGATGTATCATGTCCTTGTCATGAAGAGGTTTAGCCTTAATTCTTCTAAGTCACTCGACAGTGTTTCAGTTTCACACCCTACTGCTAAGCTGTGTCCTGAATCCTCAAGTTCAGACATAGCCTGTCATTTTCCAGTGACAAATAGAGAATATTCTGTGTTGTTTCATAGACCAAAAGTTTACTACAAATGTGGATGGAATCCTCCCAGGAGATATAGTGAACTCAGCATGAAGATTATCCTTCTAATAAAGGGAACTGACAGTTGAAAGAGCTGCTTCCGAATGCATGAGACCCTTGAAGCTGAAAGCATTAAAGGGGTACATGGGGTACCATCTTTCTATGCTATAACATGGATTCCAAATTTCAGAAGGAATTCAAGTCTATAATATCTGAGTTTTCTCCTTTAAGATTCATACTAGTCTAGCTCAGTCACTTTCACTGTCATTCTTTCAGAAAACTGAATGTCGTTTTTTGTTGTTATTATTATTATTATTATTATTATTATTATGGTATTGGGGACTGAACTTTGACCACGCACTTGCCAGGCAGGTGCTTATCTGGTGAGCTAAATCCCCAGCCCTCAAATGACATTCATTTTTAACAGTGATATACAGAGGTGCCTTGGTTCATAAATACTTTTGTTTTTGAACAATTTGGTCCACAAACAGAAACCTTTGGAAAAATTTTGTTTCTGTCTGAGAAACTGCATCAAGAGATCAACTAGACTGTCTCTGGCTTTTCCAGATATGGTAGAACTAATTACGTTCACAAACTGAGTACCACTGCATTTTGGAAATGAATTTTATGGTTAAAAAAAGTGTCAGGGCATACTGAAGAAGACTTTTTATCGATTGTTCAGATTACAATTAGAATAATTTCATAGTTTTAATTATAACATTCAGTAAAACATCTCTCAACAGAGGATAATGAGTCGAAAAGATCTCATTAGATGTATTCCATGGGGGCCCCTCTGAGAAATGTGCAAAATCATTTCAGTGAAAACTCTAGGCAAAATGTACCACTTTAGAAAAGGTGTTTATAGTAAACGGATTTTAACTGTACAGTTACTTTTATCTTTCAAACTAAAAGTCATTTAGTATAGATTTATTTTTGCTTGCACAATCTCTCTGCTCTAGTTACTACTCTTTAATTATTATTAATAGCATCATAAAACTGAGGGTCTGTGGTCCTCAGCAGCACATACTTCATTCATTTTCACTCCTTCATTCTCTTCGAAATAACAGGAATGCCACCTACATTTGTTCATATATTTACTTATTTTAGCAACAAAGAAACTCACATGATAAATATTCATGAGGACCAAGAGCTTGTGTTTATTCATTGATGAGGGATAAAAGAAAGATGATGATTCATCACAGAAATTGTATCCATGACAGTTTTATTTTGAGTACTAGAAACCATTTTCCTTGGCTATATGTGCATATACCACTTTCTTCAAACAACAAAATAGAAAAAGTAATTGGAATTGTGGATGGCTTGATTTTAATGTTGTGTGTTGTGTATCCACTTGTGTGTGGAGGACACTAAACAGTTTTATTATGGTTTTGGATCCTGGGTATGATGGTTTTACTGTCTCTTGTTTCTGTGTGGGAATTTTCAAGTATTATGCAAAATGGAAATTTGCACATAAGTGCAGGGTAAGTCTTTTCTGTTAGCTAAGAAAAAATCTTTACAGTTCATATGTGGCATATATATAAAGGATTTCAATACTTAAAATCTTTGTATGCTCATTACTTCACTTTTGATGTAGTGCTGCAGGAAAATGTAGAATACATTTTGTGGCTGAAATTTGATTAATTTTAAAAGAGTAAGTATTAATTGATTACACATGATATTTTCTAGAGTGGAATAACATCCAAAAACAATGTGACACAATCTTGCACAGGCACTTCCCAGCTGGCATTGGCCAATGGGCTGCACGTACAGCACCGGTTCCTGAGGTGGGATCTTCAAGATCCTGTGTGCAGCACAGAGGTGGAAGTTATTTCTGGAACTAGCTGCCTGTTCGGGTCACTAATAATGCACCAGAAAAACGGAATACACATACTTTATGAAGGAAGTTTGTCTTTTGGAAAGTTGGTGAATAGCTTGATGTCAAAGTCACATCAGACTTCAGACTTTCAAAAAAGTGTTTAACAAAAGAACTATTTCTTGCACAATTTCACAAGCGTCATCTATAAGGCACAGAGTGACAAAACAGGTTGGCCAAGTCAAAGAACCTGGCACTCTGCCGTGGAAAAGATTTCTTTGCCTGAAGTGACTGTATTCAAAGGACAAATAACATCAGGTTATCACATTAGTGCTGTCAGTTGAGTAGGAGGAATATAACTAGAGGCACTGTGAGCTGAAGCATTAGGTGATTCTGAAGCCCAGTGCAAAGTTTGTAATGTTAGTGTCATAACCATGAGAGTAAACAAGGTACAAGCCAGCCCATTTTAAGAGGATTTTACTTTGTTTTTTTTTGTTTTTTTTGTTTTTTTTTTTTTTTGGTACTGGGGATCAAACCCACGCCTCACGCTTCCCAGGCAGGCACTTATGCCACTGAGCTAAATCCCCAGCCCTCAAGGGAATTTTACATCCACTCATTCCCAAAGCACTTAAGGAGGACATATCCCATGACTAACACTATGGAAAACCATAGAGACAAGGGAAAAGAAAGTGCAAGAATGATTTCTGTTTTATAATTCAGGAAAGTATTTAAGTGGGATGATAAAATAATTTATCACCCAAACTGAGACCCTGCTGGGACAACATATGTAAAGCAGGACTATTTGCGGAAAAGCAGAACATATGGCTGATTTATCAATGAGATATAAACAATTCATAATCAAAAATAATTTTAAATTTAAAGTGATACAGAATAAAATATAAAATGAAAATGAAGGAGTACATTGTCGTAAAAAAGGAAATCAAGAGTATGACACCCAATTACAAACACTCATGGAGAGTGAAAAATTAAACAAGTCAAGTTAGCACCAACTGAAACAAGCAAGAAAAATAAGAAGGAAACATCAGACTTATGCTTATACTGATTATACACTTATTAGCATGACTAAAATCCAAAACATCTGAAAACACCAAATGCTGCTGAAGATACAGAGGAAAAGGCACTCCCATTCATTGCTCGGAGGAATACAACATGTTAGACGTCATATTAACCTCTTTGGATGACAACTTGGGCCTTTCTTGAAAAATTAGACATACTTATACTATACAAGCTGGGTGTTTCAATCCTGGGTGTTTACTCAAATGAATTTAAAACCTGTTCATACCAAATCCTGCGCAGAAGTGTTTATAGCAATTTTATTCATAAAAACTTGAGAGTAATTAAGAAGTTTCTCAATAGGTAAACTGATAAACTGAGCTACAGCCCATAAAATGGAATGTCGCTAAGCAATAAAACCAAATGAGCTACTAAACAGTGAGAGGACATTCACGTTCCTAAGTGAAAAAAGTCTATATGAAAGGGCTACAGAATGTACGGTTCTGCTTACATGACATTCTGGAAAAGACATGATTATGATACATAAAAATGTTAGTGGAGCCATGGCTGGGAGGGCGAGTGGGAAGCACAGAGGGTGTTTGCAACAGTAAAAATACTCTGCATGATCATGTACATTAGATTTACATCATTATACACTTGTCAATACTCATAAGACATGTGCCATACCAATTGTAAACTCTTAACACAAACTGTTTTACTGAACAATGATGTGTCAATAATGATTTGCCAATGTAACACACAGGTGGCATTAATGTAATGTGTTAAATATGAGGGAAATGAAATTGGGGGAAGCAGAGATCTCCGTGCTTTCCTCTCATTTTGCCTCTAAACCTGACATTCTTCTAAAAATATATTAATTGTTTAGAAGTGTTTATAAACTCTAATATTATGATATCATAAAAGGAGTAAAAAATGAACTAATCAAAAGGCCTAAAAAGACCCAAAATAGTATCACTGCATTGGCATCTACTTAGAAAAATAGCTGGAACAAAGGAAACAGATTTTAAAATTTTTCTTTACATGAGATTATCCACCAAGCCATACTTGCAAAGCTTCTTTTGGGATCCAAATAGACTTGCATTAATCCCAAGAATGTGTTAAGAATTCATGACAACCAAATCAGAATAAGCATATTCATGGTGCTTTGCCTCTGTCACCCTTTGGGATGGTTGATTAGAGTTCCTGAGAATATATGCAGGAGAAAAATAAAAATGAGAAAGCCTGGCACACTCTACCTGAGGCATTAATATGAAGCAGAACGGCAGAGATATAGATGGTTAAAAGCCAACAGCATTCTAAAATATCAAAAACCTAGCAGGAGAATAACTACGTAGACCTACGTAGTAGCTATTAAAGCACAATGCTCGGTTAAAAGTTTTGTGACAATGGAAATGTTTTATTTTATGTTGTCCAATATGGTAGTTACCAGCCATGGCTCAGTTATTGAGAATTTGAAGTATAGCTAGCATACCTTCAAATGAATGCTTACTTTCATTTAATTTTAACTAGAAATTGAAGTTAAAGTTAAAGGAACCACATTTAATTAATGACTCAACTTGCAGCGCAGCCCTTTAATACAAAAGCAAGCTCATAACATAGAACATGCAAGTCTACAGCCATAGAAACAGGAGGAGTTAACCATGAGCACAAGATTTTACTCGAGGATTAAGACTCTGGAAGTAAAGCATAGCACCCCAAGCGGAAGGTGACAGGACCTGATGGTCCATGAAAAGTGAAAAGACACTGTGAAATATGAAGAATAGGCAGGACAAAGTAACCTACCAAAGAGGACAGATATGGTCATGACATACATAGTCTTGTCACTGAAAAATCGGAACTTGGGGAAAACAGCTGACTTAGGTGAAGCAAATGAGTTCAGCGTTGGGCATTTGGAAGTGATTAAAGGTAAAGAACATCTGGATGAAAGCTGTTAGAATGCGTTAAAAAAATTGGGGGACAAAATTTATGTAAAAATGGCAAGATTTGAGATAAATATGTCAAGAATTATGTAGAAAGAAATTAAAAAGTAAAATCACAGGTAGAGGAAGCTATGCCTTTACGGCCGTATGTAGTAAGAACTTTAAATAATAACAAAGAAATATCCACAATAGAAAAATCAAACAATAGCCCTATTTATTGGGGATTTTGCAGTTTTAATTCACCTATTACCTCTTCTCACTAAATGCATTTTCCTGTAGGTTTAAGGTTTTAAAAATATACATAGAATTGTCTCTAAATTTTGGTTTTATCAATATGATAATTAACTATGCCTTCTAATGAATATTAAATCAAATTAAAAATATTTAAATCTCTTTTACACTATTTGCTTTTCTTTAACTATTGATAGCTTTGTTGGACTCAAGTTGGACCAAATTCTCTCTTCTACTCACTATTCCCCAAAGAAGAAACATATCCAATATGATGATTTTTCTTCCTACCCAAGCGGCCATTGTTGACATCTTACATTTCTTTCTTAAGCCCCTTGTTAATGTGAAAATTATTTTCAATAAGATTACCTATTAGAATGGAAGATTTTAGCTGTTCCAAACTCTATTAGTAAAACAGATATATGTGCAAACTAGATTCCTCAGAATTTAAGAGTAAGGTCTTTGGATTCAAGCCTGTTTTAGATTTCTTTTCTGCTTCCTTTTAGTAGAACCTTAGACACAAAGGGTTTACAGTATCTTACTTACCAATGATATAACCTTGGGCAAGTTATTTAACTTCTCTGCTTCGTAGCTATAAGTTGATAATAATGATAATCATTGCATGGTAAGATTTCTGTGGTTGCTGAATGGGAGTAAAGACTCCTAAAACCTTAAGCACTCAGTAAATAACTAGTGCTCAATACTTATTATTTACTAGCCATTACCAGCAGTACATTGCTTCTTATAGCAGTGGTCTAAAGGCAGGACAGGGTTAAGATGAATCAAGGCATTCATGGGAAATTTAAAACTTACAGATATTGTAAAAAAAAAGTGATTTCTATAAACTTATAGACTTGAAACACGTGTGAATAGGACACAGTGGCTGGTCCTGAACCAGTATTTTAAGAAACAGTGACATGTGAAATCTCAAACTTTTAGTTGTACCTTAAAGTATGAAATTTCTTTAAAAGCCTGTGCTATATGTGTCCATGTGTGTCTGTTGTGTGTCTGAGTCTGTGTATGAGAGAGAGGAGAAAGACTGGGTGAAGAGCGGCATTGTGGAGCTCCTGAGGGTTTTCTAAAGAATAGCTTAAACTTCTTTCCTACAAGAATTTCAAGCCAACATATTTCAAGACAAAAGAAGAAAATGTTTCTAAACTAAAAATCAAAAAGTAAAATAGTAAAAAGCTAGATCTTAAATCATAAAATCATTATAATTAGAAATGGAAGTGATTTTATATCATCTTCATCATTAATAAGAAAAAATCAGGCATCTAATCAAGGTTGAAATCAGAACATTTTGATTAATTTAAATGTGTGCCCCTGACATGTTTCCACAAATGGGGAGGAGAAAGAGCACAGCACCATTATGATGCATTACCATGCTTTTGAGCAATTTGTTTCATGGCATCCAGTAAATGACTTATATTGACACAAAACAAGTTAGTACACTATTCAGTGCAATAAATCATCTTATTTGGTAGTCGGTGCAGATGAGAAACATTAATGGAGCTTGAATTTGTTTCAGGTGTTTGGAACTCATTGCAGTCACTCACCGCTACACATTAAAAAAGATAAAGAAATCAGGAAAATGTGTTAACCATCTGCTTTCCTTACACAATATAGTGAGTGCTAAATAGGTGCTAAAGTAAGGGCACAGTTAAGTTTCTGCAGCTGACTGACTTCAATCATGAGGGTATACATGTCATTTATAGCCTTATGCATTCTGGGTAATCAGTGCCTACATTGCATACCATGTTAACTAACTTAAAATTCAACCCTGATAAAAGATTAAAGACCTCTGAGTTCGTATGAAGGACTTCATTTGAAGAATAAAAAGGAACAATCTCATAAACCAGTTTTCTCCTGACAGTCCTCCGCCTTCTTAAGCAGTGAAGGAGACCAGGCTACCACTGAGTCTTTTCCTACCTAGGAAGAATGCACTTTTCATTTGGCTTTTAGGTTATTGTAGCTTCCTTAAATGTGTTTCAGTTTCTCTCTTAATGATGTGGTTTTACCATTTTGGAAGAGCAATTGTCCCTTTATTACAGACTGACTCTAGAGGATTTACCTAATACTTTATTATGATTGCATGTTTTTGGCAGAACACCTGGGGGGATATCGCAATAATCCATCACATGTAATCATGTAAAAACATTTATATGTCTTATCACAGGCAATATTAATCTTAATCACTTAGGGCAGTATCTTTCAGGTTTGCCACTGTAAAGGTGGGTTCTTGTCAGAAGCGCTGTGGAAGGAATGCCTGTGACTTCCATCTGGATTACATCTGTGGAGCTGGTGTTCTTCTTGTGATTGGCTTTGAGGCCTGTCCTTGGGCTGTCATCTCCATAGCACTGAGTAGAGCCAAATGCTCTCCTTTTTGAGCCATCCTTTTCAAGGTAAATTTTCCTTATTTTTCTCTTTAATTTACTCTAACGGGGAGAGGATTCTTCAAAAGAACATGGTCAATTATTAAAATCAGTAATGGGAGGAGATGGAAAAAAAGCTATGTATAGGGGTTAATAAACTAATTCAATCAGTAGTACAAATATTAGATTTCTAGGTAAGATAGAATAGGTAAAGTAGGCAAGCTTCACAAAGAGGCACATAACTGATAGCAATATTTTTATAATGCAGGAGTGAAAACCATCACTAGTCCACCAAGTAGAAAGCCAGAGATTGCCAGTCCATAAACTGATGTTAGTTTTTTCAGTTGAAAGTGAGTTAATATTGCTTTCTGTGCAATATTAACTCACATCTTTCTGTGGTTACTGGCACTACGTTCTTTAGCAGTGTCGTATTGTGACTGCATACATCATTGTGACACATAAATGAAATAACATTTTCCTCTAAAAGTTGTATACATCATGCAGGTGTGTTCAGTTGAAAGTTTTGACAGTTATTTTTCCCCACTAAATATAATACTTAACGGAAAGAAGTAAAACATATCTATGGATAAAAAATATATCTGTGGGTAAAAGAACAACCAAAGGCACTGATACTACTATTAAAAACAAATAACATAAAGCAAAAGTTTCATAAAATAAAAAAAAATTATTGCCTTTTATGTGGTATACTTGAGGTCCAAAATTAGTATCTCCTGTGTGTGTGACAAACAACTCTATATAATTTTCACTTTTGGGTTAAGATTTTGAGTCCAAATGACAACTGACAATGGCATTCATTAATTAGAGAGGACAATGAAAGCAGTAGACATACTCTACCCAGGGTTTTAATAAAGCTTTAAACTATAAATTAACAAACTATCATTTTTTTGTCTCCCCATCTAAAAATAGGATTGTAACTCATGTTGGAAATTTTCATTAGCATTAGTTCTATTGATTATATTCAAAGAGGGCTCTTCCAAATGTGGCCTTGGAGGCAGAAGACTGAGGTATTTTCAGATATGAAACAAAAACTTCTTTGCCAAAAGCGCATTGCCAGTTTTAGAAATCACAGAGTAGAAGCCTTTGTCTTATTAGGTGAGAAAAGATTCCATTATAGGTGTCCATTAGGATTAATTATTTTCCTGAAACATTATGTACTGAATTAAAAAATAACGAGGGGAAAATTTTTACAAAAATGTTTATTTGATGCGAACATGGTACTATTGCTTACATTTCAGTAGGTGCTACCTCTTTAATACCTATCCTTTAGTTATTACATTAGATTTTCTTTACAAAAGCACCATGTTTTATTAATTTCTTCATTATATAGCTGCTAAAACTAAGGAATAAAAAAATAACTCATTCAAATTTATACATTGAGGAAGTTGCTGAGCCAAAGTTTCTAACTGACCCTTTGCCACCAAATATTATGCTCCTTTATGTTGTATTGAAATGAAAATAATCTGTCTGTATAATATATTGCCTGACAAAAAGTAGTAATATTTTCATTAAACTGTGTAACTCTTCTCTATAAAAAAATTACTTTGCCCATTGATCAGTCAAAGGAAGAAATATTTTACTTCTTCAATGATCTCTAACTATTTCTTTCCATGGATAGAACATGCTTTTTATTCTTATATTAATTCATACTAACATTAATCTTTCTTTTAATTATCTTCTCTATTTTTCAGAGTTAAATGAGAAAATTTTTCAGTTGTTATTTTCAAGATTGTAAAACCACTGTCCTGGTAAAAACTTTCAAAATCTATATCATTATTTATCCATTCATCTGTTGATGGACATACAGTACACCTCAGCCAGAAAGGAAGATAAATGTGAGGTATTTTAGGGGAATGCATAGATCAGACACAAAATGTCAAGCACAAAATGTTAAACAGACACAAACACAGGTCAGACACAAATGTTAGGTAGACGCAAAATGTTAAATATTGCATGGTTTATCTAATAAAAGAGACCAAAAATACAAATAATTTAAAGAGCAAAATGAGTGAGAGATGTTATAAAATAGGGAGGTGGACCCAGGAGTTGAGAAAGTCATCTGGGAAGAAAGAAGAAAACACGGAAAGATGAGGGAGAGGGTATTAACAGCAGTCAAGAAACGATTAGTCCAAAAGCAGCTCTTATTCAGAAATGTCCAGAATTAAGTTTATTTTATTTAAAAAGTGTTTATAGATTCCATATACTCTGTATTATCTGGGGAGCAAATATGAAGTGAGGAAAGCATCCTACATGCTTTTTTTACATTTTTATTTTTCTTCCCAAAATGTCTTTCTTTTTTAAAAATAAAATTTCTTTCCTGATATATTTGCCCTTTTATTTGTTCTGTGTTGTGTGTCATTATAGATTATCTAAGATTTATTAATGTTCTTGGGTTACTTTATATTGCAAGCATTCATGTTGTCAACTATAAATCCAAGAAAGTCATGACCTGATTTTGAAATATGGAAATAGGTTTAACACTGATAAAACAGAAAATTCTAAAATCATATATTACCCCCACATTTCTGAACAATGTTTAAAGAGCCCACAGTGTAACTGTGTTAGTTTCTTATTGCTGTTATAACAACTTACTGTAGATGTATTGGCATTAAAACACTCAGATTTATTGTCCTACAGTCTGGACATCAAAGTCTAGAATCATATCAGCGACGACAACAACAGCTAGACGTCCATGGGGCTGTGTTTATTGGAGGCTGTAGGGCAGAACTGGTGTCCTTGCCTTTCCCAGCATCTAACATTTGACAAATCTTTTTTAAGAGGGTTCTATATCATTTATTTATGATGGTACCTATGTGAGTTTGGACTTTTGAATTAGTTTGCCTAGTCAGCATAAGAATATTGAGTTGGAAGGTTAATTTCAAGTTACTTTAACAGAGTGTTTTAGAAATTGCAACAGAATGTTGTGTAGCACTTTGCAAATTATGATTATCAATGAATAAAATTATGTTATGAGTTTCTCATTGAGTTTTAATTATAAGTATGTACAGATAAGTTGTTTTAACAAAGCTGTTGGAAAATAGTAACAGTTTTAGGAATTAATATTTCTCTTTAATGAACTGGTATACTTCAAGAAAATAATATTAAGCATCTTCAAAGTTCTACCAGGTGTGGTGGTTTTTGCCTGCAATTCAATTTATACAGAAGTCTGAGGCAGGAGGATAAGTAGATTGAAACCGGCTTGGACAATTTAGCAATACGTGACTCAAACAATAAAAAGACCAGAGATGATGCACTCAGTGGTAAAATCCTCTGCGTTTAACCCCTTGTATTATTAATTAATTAATTAATTAATTAATGTCTTCTAGTTTCTTTTTTTCTATTAAAAATAATTTTCTGAACCAAACTTTCCTTAAATACACATTTTTAGATATTTCACCTCTATTTGTTGAAATTTTTTAGACAAGTACATATTCATATGCATGCATATTTTTGTGCTTATATATCTGTAAATAAGTATGTATATAAATGTATTATTGTACAAATCTAACATTTTGAAAATTCTCAATATAACCCACAATTCTGCCATATTTTTAAAGTGCCTAAAGCTGAAGAGCTTCCTTCTATAGAAACATTAAAATGTAATTCATTGTTTCTTAAGGAGATGATTTGTTATTTGAAAACTATTTTCCTTATTTGCAACGGTTATTATCTTTGCATTAACATGTCATAAAATACTGAATAACTTTCTGCATATTGCCAATATTCCAATAGTTCATGTAAGTGTACATCAAAGATGTAGTTAAACTTTTGGGCATTATTTATTTCAATAAACATGATCTCCTTACTCTATATTGACTATAGAAAATGTGAACTTATAAAAATTACTATGCTATGGAACTAGTCATTTAGTTTCAGATTTAATTGAGCTATAATTTTGTCCACATGCACAGTAACACAAAAAATACAATTGAGATGAAAGAAAATTAATTCTTCACTGATATATTTTTCCTCCCTTTTTATCCTCTTGTCTAGAATTCTAATTATATAGAATTATTGGGGAAAATAATTTTAATAATATTCCTATATCTTTCATGTCTAAAATTCTAAATTCTATATTATCATTCTAAACACGATGTATCTACTATGGACAAGAACTTCCAAGGAATAATCCATGTTTCATACAATTAGGGAAATACATATTATTCATATTACTCATAATATTTAAAATTAACTATAGTAAACAAATCTCACATTTGTTGGAAAAATAGTGGTTTCATATATCTGTTTCTTGTGTTTATTTTTATAAATACTAGGTGGTAAACTACAGTGTTTTAAACAGCAATGATCTCACATTTCAGTCAGAACCTCCTAATGCTTCATTTTCTTATTAATGCATTTATGTAGCTACATTTCATCCAAGACAATATATTTTATTATAACTTATATCAATGGCTTTTCTACATTTGGGTTCCTTGTTCATTTTTAGGGGACTAAATACCCAAAACTGTTACATAAAATGAAAAAAATATTAAATGGAAATTCCTTTTTATTGCTTTATTCAATTAATAAAGACAAACTTAAATAGTATTGTAAATATTTATGTTAAGCATACCCTACATCCCTAGACATGCATTATATGTATGAATTATTAATGTATAAACTAAAATTATTACAGCTATGGAACTAAAACTGAAGGAAAGAAAAGTCTCAAATCAGGAATCAGAAAGATGCTACCTTTTTTGACAGACCCTCTAGTTTCAATGTATCTTTATAAACATAATTTTACATCCTTTCCTCTCATTAAACTAGTTACTTTATGTGCAAGTAGGACTGACTAAATACTGTGTATGTTTTAGTACAAAAACAGGTAGTAAGTATTCACATACTATTTTTTAATTATTTGTATTTCTGTAATGCCTTATATGATATCTAATTATCACTAACAA
Source organism: Dolichotis patagonum (assembly GCA_004027295.1). Classification (NCBI taxonomy): domain Eukaryota; kingdom Metazoa; phylum Chordata; class Mammalia; order Rodentia; family Caviidae; genus Dolichotis; species Dolichotis patagonum. Next base: position 3,139 of record PVJX010023205.1, on the reverse strand, counting down.
AATGGGAATTGTGTAACTTTATGAAAATTGTCATTTGATATAAATAAAATAAAACAAAGAAACAAAAAAACCAAAGCATAGAGTTTATTTTCTGATGAAAAACCTGAGATAATTTATTAATTCTTTTTAAACTTAACTGTACTCTATCTTAAGTAGAGCCCCTAATAGGTATAAGAATTTCAAGTACTTACAGTTGAACTAGTTGCTCTAAAGTGACAAAAGTACAAATGTGGTCCTAATTAACAAACTTGTTAATCTTATTTTCTGTATTTGATTATCATCTTTAGCTAACAGATATATTTCATGTATGAAATTATAGTTTATAATAGTTCTAAAATTTTGATCATAATTTTTTTCAGACTCCATGCTTGATGGCTTAAAAATATTAAGAGTAAATCCTTTAAATCCTTTCAGAGTAGTAAATTAAGACTTATTTTCAAGGTTAAATGTCATTCAGTTGCAGAGGTAAATGTAAAATTTAGAATTAAAACCTAGTTCATCATGGTTTCAAAGCTTTAATTATTTCCATTTGCCCATCATTACTGTTAATCCTGAAAGAGATCACAATACCCCACCCTAAATGAATTTCGCATCTATTTCAGGCAGGTTACTTAGAGAAACCACAGAAATAACACTAATATCCTGCACTTTGTTCTTTTCCTCTATGAGCTTATGGTTTTCTTTTTTTATTAGTACATTTTAATTATATGGGAAAAGTGGATTTTGTTTTTGGCATATTTTCACATGACTTCAACATATTTTTTTTTTATCATTTCACTCCCAATTACTCTCCTTAGCTTTCCTTTATATATATATTATACATATACATAATATATATATGTATAATATATATATATAAGATTGAATCTAGGATAGCCTGACAGAGGTACATCCCTAGCATTTTTTTTTTTCAGGCCTCTTCTAAGTCACTAAATTGGCCAGGCTGGGCTGGCAATTTGCAATCCTCCTGCCTCAGCCTTCTGGAATGCTGGCATTATATGTAAACCACCATACCTGGCTGGTTTTCATGTTCTTGTTGATGGCTACTCTGACTGGGATAAGAGGAAATCTTATTGTAGCTTTTATTTGCATATTTCAGTTGGCTAAAGATTTAGACTATCTTTGCATATAATTATTATTCATTTGTGTTTCCTCTTTTGAGAAGTGTTTGCTCAGTTCAGTTGTCCATATATTGATTGGGGTGTATTCTTGGTGTTAAAGTATTTGAGTTCATTATATTTTCTGGTCCTCCAATGGGATGATTAGCTGGGAAAGATTTTCTCCCACTAAGTAAGCCATTTCTTCACTGTGTCGTCTCCTTGCTGTGCAGAAACTTCTTAATTTGGAACAATTCTATTTGTTGATTCTTATTTTCTAGGCTTTTATGGTCTTATTCAGGAAGTCATTGCCTGTGCCTGTATTTTGAAGTTTTTGTCTGTTTTCTTCTAGCAGTTTCAAAGTTTCAGGTTTTATACTTAGATCTTTGATCCATTTGGGTTCGTTTTTGTACAGGTGAGAAAAAAGAGTTTAGTTTTAATCTTCAGCATGTGATTATCCAATTTTCCCAGCACCATTTGTTTAAGTTTTCTCCTTTTTAATGTATATTTCTGTCACATTTGTCAAGAATCAGATGGCTGTGGTTTTGAGAGTTTGTTTCTGTATGCTCTATTCTACTGATCTATATAACTTTTTAAGTCAGTACTATACATTTTTTGTTACTATGGATTTCTAGTATATTAAAAAATCATGTATTATGACATGACATTGGTATTTCTGCTCAGGATTGCTTTAATTATTCTGAGATTTTGTGTTTCTATATGTATTTTAAGATTAGTTTTCTAGTTCTTGAAGAATATCATTGGTATTTTGATTGGGACTGCATTCAACATCTAATGGCTTTGGTTAATAGGCCATTTTAACAATATTATTTCTGGTGATCCATTAACATGAATAGTCTTTCCATCTCCCTCTTCAGTTTGAGGTCTTCATTGATTTCTTTCTTCAGAGTTCTATATTTTTCAACATAAGATTCTTCCATCCCTTTGGATAGGTTTATTTCTACACGTTATGGATTAAAAACTGGTGGTCAATTTACAACCAGCTGAATTAAATCAGCATGGCCCACCTGAGGAAAGTTGCCAGCATAAAAGGAGACACGAAGAGGAAATGTGTAGCACTGTGAGTTCTCCTAAGTGTTGCTGTTTGGAGCTGTTAGTTCTTCTGGAGGAGCTCGTCATACCGGCTTCCCTGATGTGAACTCTGCCATTATCACCGGAGGAGCTCAGGACCTTGTTGCTGAGAGTGGCTGTGGATCACTTTGGGGAACTCTGGTCCTTACACGACTCTGGTCTTTATGTTGAACACTGCTTCCTGGCTCTGGAGGGGAAAATGTGTTCTGTATAATCTCCAGGAGAAGCGTGTCACTCTGGCTTCCTGATACGTGCTCAACTGTCTTCATTGTTGAAGAAGCTTGGGACCTTCATTGTCACTGAGGATGGCTGTGGTAATTTTCACGAGAGCCCTGGTCCTTATTTTGAGTGTCACTTCTTGGTTCCCCTGCAGAACCCTCAACCTGCTGGCATAGACTTTTTGGCTTTCACTCCTGCCCTTTGGGCCTTCCTAGTGCAGATCCTGAAAATAGACTTGCATGAGTCATTGTTATGGGCTCTGGGTCTTCAGCTGAACTCATGTAGGACATTGCTGTGGGATCTAGGCCCACAGCTAGCTTTTCTAGGTCTTTAGTGTTGTGGACAGATTCCCTGCACTTTCTTGTATTTAACTCTGGGTAACAATTATAAAATAATATTATAAATTATGTGTCTGCATTTAATTGTTTTCCTTGCAATCGCTGACTATAACATTAAGACTTTAATTTTTTGTAGTTACTGTGAAACTGTGAATAGAATTGTATTCCTGATTTCATTATCAACAGTTAATTATTGGTATAGAGAAAAGCTATTGGTTATTTAAAAACTGATCCCACCTAGCTGAATTTGTTTATTAGGTCTAATCTAAAAGTTTTTTTGTGGATCCTTTAAGGACTTTTACATATAAGATCATATACTCTGAAAATACAGATGCTTTTATCTCTTCCTATTTGTATCTCTTTTTTTTTTGTTTCTCTTGCCTAATTACTCCA
>PVJX010023204.1:0-29619 GCA_004027295.1 Dolichotis patagonum | reverse complement strand
GAAGAGCTACCATTAGGAATTCAAAAAACCACAAATTCTGTTGAGGCTATGAGGAAAAAAATCCTTTTATATTGTTGATGCACCACCTCTATGGAAATTAGTATGGAGATTCCTCAAAACACAATAAATAGAAATTCCATTTGACCCAGATATACCCCTTTGAGGTATCTTCTCCAAAAAACTTAAAGTTAGCATATGCGGTAGTTAGGAATTTCAAGGAAAAAAATTCCATATGTATAATTTATAGTATTATTTTATAATGGTCACACAAAGAGTCAAATATGAAAGAAAGAGTGCAGAAAATCTCTACACACACTAGACACTCCAAAAAATCCACCTGAGGACCTGAATCTCATGGCAATATCTTGCATGAGTCCAGTTGAAGATCTAGAGCCCATGACAATGACTCATGCAAATCTGTTTTACAGATCTGCGCTGGAAAAGCCCAAAGGTCAGCAGTGGAAGCCAAAAAGTCTGTGCTAGCAAGAGAAAGGATCTATGCCAATAGGACGAGGGTTTTGCACTAGAGCCAGGAAGCAATGCTCAAAGGAAGGACCAGGACTCTTCTGAAAAGATTCACAGCCACCCTCAGAGACAGTGAGGTCCTGAGCACCTCCAATGATCAGAACAGCTGAGTTCATATCAGGAAGATAGCATGACAAGGTTCTCCAGGGGATGGAACATCACACCGCCTTTCCCATCAGAACCAGGAAGCAGTAAAATAAAGACCAGAACTCCCCCAAAGTGAATTTCAGCCATTCTCAGGGATGACAAGATCTTGGGCTCCTCTGACGATGAGAACAGCCAAGTTCATATCAGGAAGGAAATTTGGCAAGCTCCTCCAGGAGAACCAGGAGAAGCAACACCACCCAGGAAAACCAACAACATTCAGGAGAAACACCACCACCACCTCTCCCTCTCTAGTTTTCCTATTTATCTTGGTAACAATCCTCAGATGGGCCATCCACACTCAGCACCATACTGATTCAGTTCAGCTGGTGTTACAAGTTGATCGCTAGTTGTCAATCCACCACACTATATTATACTGATACTTTCATATCCATGTTTATGACAGCACAACTCACAATAACTAAATGTTACTTATGGCTTATATGTCCATCAACAGATGAATGGATAAAGAAAATGTGTTATACACAATGGAATTGTGCTAATCCACAAAGAAGGATACATTTGAGTCATTAGTAGAAAAATAGATGCACCCTGAGAATATAGTGCTAAGCCAGATAAGCCCAACACAGAATGTAAAATGTCACACGCATTTTCTTGTATGAGAATTCAAACTGTAAATAATTTAAACAGTAAAATATAAGATAGGTGATAGGAAACAGGGAGGTATACCTTTTGGAGCTCTAAGGGGATCTAGGGACAAAGGGAAAAGGGAAGAAGTAGAGAGGAAGGGAAATTAAAAGGGTTAAGACAGATACAAACATAAACTGATAAAAGATTATTCTGTTCAGTTGTTCTTTGCTATCAAGATAGGTGTCTAGTTCATTAATTTCAGTATTTTTCTCTTTTTACATAATCATTTAAATAGCACTTTCATCTACGTACTATTTTAATTATATCACCTGTTTTGGTATTGCTTTATTATCATTAGTTCTAATTAACTTACAAAAATTAATGCACTCCGGAATATTTAGAGTCATGGAATTGACATTGTTATTGTTATGTCAAATGACATTGACATTGTTTTTGGTACTAAATATTAGTTTACATTTACTACGTCATTTCCCATTTTCTTCACTTTTCACTCTGTCACGTAACTTATCTCTTTAGCCTTCTGAAATTCATTCTTTAAAAACTCTTTAGCAGAGTCTATTGGCAGCAAATGTTTTTGGTTATTGTTGACTAAGTTCTTAATGAAGGCTTTTATTGGGTACATAGTTATGGACTGACAGTTATTTTCTCTCAGCAACATATTATTCTACTGATATCCCACCCTAATTTTTGATTTAAAAAGTAAATTTGCAATCAGTTTTAATTCTATTGAAGTCGTCTGTCTCTTTTATCAAGGATCTTTTAAAACCTTTTTTTCCCTTTGATATTTCTATAGTTTCATTCTTATTTGTTGTCTTAGTTGTTGAGTTACTGAGGCAAAATACCTGATACCCAAAGTTAAGGAGGTAAGGTTCATTTAGCTCACAGTTTGTGGAGATTTTAGTCAGTAGTCAGTTGGATCCAAGGTAGTGTGGCATGGCAGAGGGGCATCACAGAGGAGAAACAGTCCATGGCAAGGAAGACAGCAAACAGCAAGCATCAGCAGAAGCAGCGGCTACCTGCCTTTTGGGTGGTTCCATCCACACCCATGGGTGCAGTCCTTAATCACAGCATCACACTCTTAATTCCAGAATCACACACCTGAAATCCAGCCATCTATGAAAATCCCTGCCTGTGACTGTGTGAGGCTTCCACAAGTCATACCATTTTCTAGGTGTGAATTTACTTGTATTTTTCCTATTTACTGCTTTGGCAGTAAATTTAAGAATTTCTGTCTCACACCTAATCTTGATACAATATTCAAGACAGTTTCTCTTTAATGTCATTTTACCAAGGTTACTTCCAAGTAGAAGTACAATTGCTTTCGACCTTGTCTTTCTGCACCCTAGGTCTAATTTACCTTCTATATCTTTTGTCTCTATAAAATCTATGGTTGGTAATTTGTCCACTGTGTTTAATCTGAATGATATCCTTGAGTTCTGTGTTTTGTTTTCCAGTTGTTTTAATTTTAATTTTTATTATTACATATTTGAAGTACATAATGATTACCTTCACCATGGAATTTGGTGCATGTACATAACACATCTTAATTCTTTTTTATTATCCTCTTCCCCTTTCTCCTTCTCCCCTCCTTCCACTGCTTAGTTTGCTTCCCTTTTGCAAAATACCTGTATCACAGTTTCCTATTATCTATCTCTTATGTTGTTCTTTATTTATATTTTGAATTTCTTATATAAGTGAAATCATCTGATATTTAAGCTTACATGCCTGATATATTTCACTGAACCTGGCCACAAAGTGCACTCATTTCCTACAAACAAATCAAGTAGTATTCCACTTTTCAGAATAGCACATTTTCTTTCTCCATTCATCTTTTGACAAAAATACAGGCTACTTTCAAAATTTAGCTGTAATGAGGTTTGCTGCTATAAACGTGGGTATGCATGTGTCACTGTAATATGATGTCTTTAAGTCTTTTGAGAAGATACCTAGCAGGAGAATAGCTGGTTTGAATGAAATGCTACTTAATTTTTTCTGGTTAAACATCCATGGACACTTTTCCTAGTGGAACATTCAGTTCATAAATATCATCTGTCACACCTTAAAAGACACTAATTACACTTATTTTATGATCTGTAGTGAACATTGTACTATCTGCACATTCTGTGGACCTGATAATAAGTAGTTTCTACTGATTTTCAGAATGGTTCATTTCCTTATTTATGTTATCCATTTATATGTAAAATATGATAGAGTTTTTGTTTGTTGCAATACTAGTTGGGAAAATTCACTCGAAGTTTGGATTAACTATGCTTTCTTTTAACAACAATGGGTATTTGTTTCAGTCAACAGTTTATGAATTTGAATCTTTACTTAAAACCACATTTCTGCTTGGATTTGAACAGTAACATCAATCTCCTGAAATTCACATACTTCCTAACTTTTCTTTAGGAATTGTTAAAGAAGGTAGATATCCCAATTATCTGCTGGGAGACACAGTTTTCTAGTTTGCTTTCTGAGCATCTGACACACAAGGTGACCAGGTTTTCTGCTGCGATCCTGAGGCAGCTTTTCCCCTGCTCAAGCACAAAAGTCTGTCTCTCCAACTTTTGATTATGACCCATTGAAACCAGGCTTGAGGTCACCCAGAAAGAGACAACTGGTTAGTTTCTTATCATTTTTGGCCTCTGAGCAGTAGTTATTTACTGTCAGTTTATTTATATGTGAAAATGATAACTTGGTAGAAAATCTTATCTATTATCTTTGGTGTGCTTTGCCAAAGGTAGTTTGCAAGAATATCTAATCTCACATATTTGTATAAACGAAGCAAATTCTTACATTTTCATGGACAATAAAAACCATCATATGAAACAGAGATTAGACTTTTTTGCATTATCCCTGTCAATAAAATAAAGTCACAAGGCAGAACATTTCCCAACCACAAAATCAAAGTGCAAAAGAATAAAATGTATCATATAACATCATTCTTATAAAATAGCAAACAATCCCTGTATACACACATACCCAAAAATATACACAAATATACAGATATGCATACCCTTTATGTACCTTAATGCCTGTGTACAGTTATGTTGGTCATATCTATCTCTTAGTCCATTTATTTTATAACAAAATACCACAGGCTGGGGAACCTTTAAGTCATAAAATGGTTCTGTTCTTCAGACCAGAAAATTCAAGATCAAGGTAACCTCCCGTGCTGTCTGACAAAAGCCTTTCCTGTCCCCTTACCTGACTGAAGTGGGGAGAAAAAAACAAATCTAATTGCTACGTGAAGCCTTCTTATAAGGAATCTAATCCCATTCCTGAGAGAGGAGCACTGGTGGGTAACTGGCATGACCTAACTACCTCCGAAAGACCTCGACTCCTAGTCCTATTATATTGGAGATTACATTTGAACATGAATTTTGGAGTGATTAGCAGAAAACAAAACAGTAGCATGCAATTAAATTGGGCTGATACTGGCAAAGACTCAGGAGGACAGAAGGGGACAATCAGTGAAAATTGAAGGGGAGAGTAGAAGAGAGAACACCCTACGATGTGATGTAATGGTCATTAGGTATGTATGCAAAATAATGTATATTTAAAATAAAAGTTGTTTTACTTATTTATTTTTTTAAAGGAAAAATTTAAAATTTTTAGAATTTTGCTTTTTCCCTACATAATAAAGTCACAGCACATATACATGCTCTGGTGTACGAATAATCTATATATTTGAGGTAGTTATGTGATCTAGTGAGAGAGTACAACTACTTGATGAAACTGATTTAAGGGAGAATCAAGAAATAGAGGGCAGCCATGGGAAAGGTAAGGTGGCTTCTGAATCTTAGGTAAGTTTTGAGTATATTACATTTCTGATCCTAAGCATTTATGGAGTATCGAGTCACTTTAACAACAAAAGGAAAAGTTTATTTTGTTGCATTACTTGAAGCCGAGTGCAGTCCTAATGTGTATCATGCCAACCATGTTTTTCTATCACCGTGAAGGATGCACAGCATAACCCAAGAGGGCTACACAGTGTCATGTTAATTTAACCCCATTGACTGAGTATAGGCAAAGCTCTTAGTAGCTTAAACGGATGTTTCGGATGTTTCGTGGGCAACTGGTGCAACACAATCTTTTGCTTTGCACAAGTCCCAATGTCACCTCTACTCTTACCATGAGCTGTTTTCTTTGCCTGAGCAGCCATGGAAGTGCTGGGTCGATGGGTTTGTAGTACACTATGTCTTTGTGACTTTTTACTTCGACGAATAGGCAGTTAAGTGCAGTGATTCTAGCATTATACAGTAATTTCACAGTGCAGCTTTCGTCTTATTAGTATAAATGTGTTTTTTCCACTCCAGAGTATGTTCCACACAGCTCGTTTCCTCACTGATGATCGCAGTAATTTAACAAGACTTGAGATTGGATTATCTTTTATAAGGAGACTGAGTTGGGTCAACATGGTGAAGAGGTGAACACAATGAGAAAAGGCTTTAGTAAGGACGATAAATAATATTTAATTGCTTAGGAGTGTCTGTTTCCTCAAATAACTGATAGATCAACAACACCTGGTATCCTGTTTACCCATCAGTGACCATCAATACTGAATGAGGCTTTAGGAAAATGTGAAGTCCTAATATCCAGTATTCCAATATTTACTTGAAATTCAAACACTTCTTGCCAGACTGAATGTTGTGTTTAATTTAAACTGTATTTGTACTGCTTTTATAAGATTAGAGTAGGAAAAGTAATCAGGCATGTGCCATTTTTCAGCCTATTGAACGTTACTTGCTGTACGTTTTGGTCTCAGTGTAAATTGGTCTCGCTGCTTCACCAGTCCTTTTACCAACCCATTCTCTTTTATCTTGAAAAGTCTCTCATATTTTCATGTTTTTATAATACTCACAAATAAGAATTTCCTGGCAATTTTTAGCAAATAACTATTTCATGGAACCATATCTCTCATTTTATGCCACAGTTGTAATTTTGCATTAGATTGATAACATGATTAAAATACATCATTCTCATTAGAATTGATGCCACCTAAATGGATGGGAATATCCACTTTGAAACAACTATTGCATCTCCAGAGTCAAGCACAGGGTCTAACACACAATGAACACCCCATATATATTTTCTGAGGGAGGAGGGTGTCAGTGTTTAACTAAAACGATTGGAGTATTAGAATAAGAATGACACCTATAGCTCGTTTCCTCTTTCAAGCAAAACCAATCATTCTCAACTATGAAGCAGGTATGCATACACATTGTTGGTTTCTCTATGATGCATAATAGAACTTTCTCTGATGATCGAAATAATCATATGCCCAATATCATCCTGTGCTGTTTGGTACAGTAGCCCACTAGATACATGTAGCTATGAAGTGATTTGAAATGTTGTTATTCAAATGTGGAATTAAATATTGACTTTATTGGTTTTACTGAACTTCTGTTTCAATAATGATATGTGACTAGTGGCTACCATATTGGAAAGCATAGGATAGTTATTGCTTATTAGTGTCTATTGGCTTCTCCTTTTCATGCTGAAAACTTCTAACAGAAACTTTTAGGCACACTGGGAGGACATAAAATTTCATCATTTGTTAAAAAAGATAAAAATAATAAAACTGCTCACAGATGTTCAGTTCATACCAAATCTTAGCAACATTAGAAAAGACTAATAGAAAAATAATAATACAAATTCATTTTTATATTTTTATTTTGTCCCTTCTCACCTGCTTAGCTGAGTGATTTGACACTTTCTAGCAGACCTCTCCCAACAATTCCAACCCATAATAAAACTTATTTTCTTAATTTGCCCTGCATTTTTGGTACTTTACAGCAAGCTGTTTCTTTCATTGGTATAAGTCATACATAATGCAGCTGGGAAAGACCTCCAAAAGTAGATTAACATTTTAAGTTCATAGACTTTGTTTTTGGTTCATGACTAACACAATAACAAAGAGCTCAGTAACTTGAAAGGATTCATGCACTTCTGAGAAAATGTAGCCTCAACATTGAGCGTTGTTTGCTATTTAGGAAAAACTGGTCAAGGGATATAAAAACAATTGTACAATTATATATTTAAGTGAGTTTTTATTCTGAACTATGTTTATTACTATTGGTCATGTCTCTCTTGTTTAAAATTCGGTCCTCTTGGTTTCTTTCAAAGGGGTGGACTTCATTTTATTTTCTTCCCTACTTTTTCCAAAATGATCTCTTGTTAGCTTGCTTTTCTGTTTTTCTTAAAAATAAATAAACAAAGTCCTTGAGGCATTGACTGACTGCGTCTCTCTCCATCTGTCCCATTCTGCTCTTTTTAAAAAAATGTTTCTCCAAATTACACATTCAGAATATAATTTCAACCACCCATCAAATCTAAATTTTATAAAACATCCAAATTACTATAATATACTCCAGACCATGAAGTTCTCTATATTGTAATCTTGATACATAATTCATCTCAATATCTCAAACACGGCCTTCTGTAAATACTATATTCATCACATAGCATCACTGTTTACTTCATGACGTGGTTTTTTTAATGGTAGGTTGTAACTTCTGTAGGTGAGCTTTGAAATATCCTAATCTTTATCCATACTTCCCTGAAAAGCCAAACACAGTTGCTACTACTGTTTATTATGAATCATCTGTTCATGCCAGATAAATCTTTCCACAAACAAGCATACCACACTGATTGCCTAGAGCCAAACTCTGTCACACTCAGTGTCCTCTTTATATATCTGTACACTTTCATTTATGCTGACTGACACATCTATCAAGGTCATGATTAGCATATAGTCTATTTGTAATATTTCTTCAAGTACTTAAAATTCCAGGATTTTTTCTACCTGTGTAGTTATGAAATCAAATGCTTAAGGGAGAAGCTACATAAAAGTGAAGATAACATTTTGTATACTAAGAATCTAGAACTATTTTTTAATTTCTGCCCAGTAACTGATTCTCACATAAATAAAAAACACAAGCTTCTTGTTAATACTTAAGTTTCCTCTTAGCTTTCTGGGGTATACAGATAGAGGAAACACTTTGCTCTATAAAAAGGAGTTCCAGCACAAACAGGGTAATCAACGACCACTGATTCACAACCTGGGCATCCCGGCACAGCAGGGCGTGGTGCAATTGTAGTGGTCTAAGAACCACATACTTAGTCTAAGAATACATTACTTAAATACCACAGGCTCTCTGCCATAAGAGAATATGGGTTTAGTGTTGGAATAAAGCCAAGAAATTCTGTGAATCCACCAGTGTGCCAACTAAATCAAAAGCTGCTATGAATGGATGCAATTTTTTTTGCACAAAATTACTTTCATTATTGACACTAAGTAGGATGCAGTTAAACATGATTTGATATTATAATCTAGTCACTGCACATGTTAGATCTTTTTTTTCCAAATAAATGCTAAGTTCCGTGAGGAACCAGTTTATGGTTTGTAGGTATGTCTTCATCTCCCTCACTGCTAAGCACAGCGCTTGTCTTAAGAAGATCAGAATGACTTTGTTGTTTATTGGCTGCCTATACTTAGCTTGGTTTACTCCAAAATAAAATCTTGGATGGAATTAGAACCATTCTACCTCTGATACATATCAGTAATGCGAAACATACATATAAATATTTGTTATATATTTTAATATAATATTATTGAATAAATATTTTTAGCATTGTTGTGAGATGAAAGTGGTCATCACAGAGGTTGATCAAACTTCAAAGTTAAATTATAATGCTACTGGTAGGCTACAAATTACTATTGTCTGTGACTAGCCAAATTATTAGAATCTGATCATTAAAATCAATATCATATAGTTTTGGCTGTAATGATTTGAATGCATACATACTAATACTTATGGCAAAAAAAAATCTTAAGTGGAAAATAGCACCAAGAAGAATTCAGTTCAATTCATGTAAGTTGCCGAAGGAGGAAGGCACATATAGTGTATCCATCTATCAACTCTGGTGTAGAAACTATTGGCACTACTCGTAAGTTTTCTCAAAGGTTCTCCACATAATGAGAAAAGTAAAAATAAATTAAAGGAGTCTCAGAAAAACCCTTTGATCTTTTCAGCATTTTCTCTGTCAAGTCTACAAAAACTCTTAGTTTGACTTTATAATAAATATAAATTTATAATATCTGGATTGTGTCCTTAGTTATTATAGGCTTAGGTGCCATTGAATAATTTGCATTATGTGTGACTTAATGGTTGTCATTTCATATTTTGCAGCATATTAACAGTCACAAAAAAAGGCTGCTGTTGAGTGCATGTCAAAAATATTTCAGCTCCAACAGGGCTCAATTTGACCCTTAAGCGTGCCCAAAATTTATCAGTCATGAAAATACCTAATTATCATAGGCAGTGTTTGATAGGTTAATGTATGCTGGCCATTTCATTATACTGTACATACAGCTTCCTGGAACTCTGTGTGTGCTAATGTTTGATGTATTTCAAAAACGATGACTAGTTTTATTTCCATTACCTACATTAAAATTTTCTGACATGCCTGATTTCCCACAAGACTTATGTTCAACTAAAATTAAATGTAGTGGACATATTCTGTGTTAAAGTTTCTCATTGTTGAAGCACTTCTCTAAAGTCCAAAATGCAAATATGGAAAATTAATATCACAGATGTGAATCTGTCAATTTAAATGCATATTGGAAGTTACTATTTATAAAATGAAATTTTTGTTGCTTTATGGTTCCATAGAAATATGTACCCAGTAGGTCTACTGGTCCATACTACTTTGAAAGTTTCAAACTAAGTTTTGGAAGATTATATATATATATATATATATATATATATATGTCATTATATATATATATAACTTTATATATAACTGTATATATATATGCTTATGTGTATTTGGGATTGGGAGAAGGTATGAAACTATTTTGGACTCTTACTCCTGTAAGTTATTTTATTTTAAAATTTGAAATGAGAAGCATGAAGAAGAACTACATCACTGAAAGAAAAGTGACAATGTAATTACGGTTCACTCTTACAAATCTGAATAACCACAATAAACATAAAACTTTACTTCCTTGTTAATTCTAAAGAGAGACCGTCTCTCTTTCTAAATTTCCTCTTCATCTAGTACTCAATCCTTATACTCGATAATAAACTCTTAAGTGTGTTAATTCAATCTTGCTACCATTGTGACTGAACCAGTATCTTTTTCTATAACCTATCTGTGTATCTATCTATCATCTGTTGTTCTCTTTTACCTATGTAGTATCTATTCACTTGCCTACCTATCATAATATATAGAAAAAATTTGGCCCAGTTTATCTTTTCTCTGGCTCCACTTCTGAGTTTTACAATTCCTAACTCGTAGTAGTTCCCTCATGGGCTCCATGTCATTTCACACAACCACACATTTTTTTGTTCCCTGGTCCCTCTGACTGATGTGTTTGTGGGTCTTTTTCAGGCTATTTCTTAAGAACAAGTAGTCCTGCCCCATCCCAAACTCCAGTCTCTGACTAAAGCTTGGTCTTTGTGCTTTGTACAAGGCACACCATGTAAGTGCCTTTCTCATGGCACAGGAATTATGACGGCAGTGACCTCCTCTCCTGCATTCTAGCCTATGGTCCTATACATAAATAAGGCTATGATTTTAAAGAGTAGGAATTCAATACATTTGTTGCACAAAGAAAGATTGTGTGTCATAACAGATCTTTCCCTCATGCAAATAAGATATTTCCCATGACATGATGTCAGCCTATTACTATTTGTACCATCAGGCAGGACAATAGACAACACTATCAGAGAAAGTCACCAAAACACAGGCAATGCACAGAAAATTACAAAACTACTAATGTGATATTTGTTTTTGCCTTGCATGCTTCTGCTCACTAGCCTTCTAGTATAGCTGCAAAATGACATAAATAATATTTCCTGAAACATAGAAAAACACTCAGCAATTAACATGCCATTGTGGCTCACGTTTTAAAAGAAGCTCTATACTTAATCAGCAGCCCCACAGCCACTTCCTCAGACTCAGGAGTCAGGTTCTAGCCTTGACCAGGGCTCCTTAGGATCAGCAATGTTGACACTTTAAGGCAGACAGTCTTTTGTATGAGTGGTGCTATCCTGAGTATAAAAAGATACTTAGCAACAGCCTCAGCTTGTGTCCAATGGATGAGATGTTATCAGTAAAAGCTCCCAGAGACTGTCCAAATGCCTCCAAACATTGCTAAAGGCCTCCAAAATGTAAAATTCACCCTAGCTGAGACAGTGATTTTATAATATGTTCTTCTCTAGTGTCGCAGAATTCCACTGTTTAGATCATTCTCTTATTGAACTAAAACATGTCTCCTTGTAACGATGGCCCACTGATAGACAGCTGTATAACCATGTGTGCATTTCAGTAGTCAGATAGTGAAGATGCTGCTTTAGTTATTATGTTCACCAGAACCTTGTGTGAGCTGGGGGCACGATTGATGACTTGTCTTCTCAAATACTTCATAAATGTAAGATAAACACTCACCTTCATGTTCAGTTCTTTCTGAAGTGCTACAGCATGGTGACAGTGATAAATTTAAAAAGTGATCTAAAACAAACACTGGGAAAACATTATAAAAATATATTAATCATAATCATAAACTTTCTAAGATAATTTATAAATTATTTTACAGTTAAAAATGGGATAGTTAATATTATATTAAGTTTCTAGAGTTGAATATAAAGCAAACAATATTAAGCTCCAATTATGCTGCATTTTCTTGGTACACTGAACAGATAAACAAAATTTTAAGCCTTGATTTATTGCAGGGTGATATTAAAATGGTGCATGAATATCAATTAAGAAGATAATTCTTTTAAGAGAAATCTATATATCCTATTTCTCCAAGATGTTTCCTTTGTTATCTGACAAGGTATAATAATATTTCCTAATGCTGAATATTTTAGATGTTCAAGGTCTTGTTTTTGGATATTTATATATAGAATCACATAATCTCAAAAGAGTGGTACTTTTATTTTGTGCCAATCAGTATAAGCAAGGATTTACAGTGATAACAACCACAAATTTCAGCTTTCATTGTGTCAGAATAGTACTTCAGATGCATATTCTTCTAGCTCCAGGATACAAAATGACAGACCTTCCCTATCTAAAACACTATAATTTTAGAAGAGGGAAATATTTCTAATATCATGAGCATGCTTAAAAAATTCCACAGATATATAACTGGGCAAAGCTAGTCCCTTAGACATGCTTATCTTTAAAAAGCCCTAGAGATGGTGGAATCTACTAGCTCCCTATAGAAGAACTGCAGATGTCTGAGAATAGCAATAGCTTTCTCCATCTTGTACTCAGTGTGAATAAAGAGGAGCACTCTGCCATGCAGAGATTAGGTAACTTCCTTGTGTATACTGGTGTAGGAAGCACTGGAACAAGGATGCAGTGCTAGATCTATTCATTCTGCTAAGGAACAACTATCCTCTCTTTCCTTCCAACAAAATTGTTAATAGCTCACAACAGCAACTATTTGTAGTTCATGATTCTGTGGGCTGACCATTTGGTCCATGCTCAGCTGAACAATTCTTGCCAACAGGCCACCCCAACTAGGCTTCCTCCTGGGTCTGCGGTCAGATGCTATGTGAGCTAAGAGACTGTGGCTCCACTGTAGCGCAGCAAGGACTGTCAACAGCGGTCGACACAGGTCTCACCCTTTAGCAAGTGAGCCTGGATCTCACTGAAGCAGCAGCAGCATGCTAGGAGAACAGGAGAGGGAAGGGGAAGCATGCTGGACTACACTGTCACAACTTTCCTTCTATCATATGTTTTTGATGAAAGTCAATCATAGGCCAGACCAGATTCAATGGAAGAAGAAACACATTCCACTTCTTGATGAGAGAGGCATCAAAAACTGTCTTGTAAGAAGTATTTATTGAAGGAAACGTGTTCCAATTTAAGCACCTGCATCCTTAAAAACTATCCTTTAGTGAAAGAATTATTTCCTCTCACTCAAAGATGTGGTTCTGTGGCGGGCTTCTGAATTTTTTGAAAAGTTATGATGTATTTGCTGTTTTTTTTTTTAAACCATGCATTTCATTTAATTTTCTAGGAGACCTACAGAGTAAGATCAAGGACAAACAAAACAAGTGAAACACAGCATCTAATTATTTCTCTTTAAAAATAGTTGCAAAAATAGCACAACTAGTAATTATCCATATGGTGATGTTATTTCAACATTTCAAAACCCTCAACTGGAGTTCCAGCATGATTAAACAGTGAGTCAGTGTACTGTCAAGCAGTGATCCTACATGGGAACTGTTAACAAGGTGTTGAATTGGCGCCTTCAAATTTCCTAGCAGTTGTTTGAAGGATATGGTGCCAACTAGCATTACCCTTCATTTTGGAAAAAAGTAAAACTTTTGTAAAGACATTTTTCTCCTCTCTCAAAGAATCTAGAACCTTTCTTCAAAGTCCCCAAAGTGGAAGGTGATGACTAGAATGAGAGGCTTGCTTTGAACTTAGGTAAAGTTGAGTTCTCTACCCTCGTGCCACCGTGTAATTTTTGAGTGAGTGGCTTCAGGAATGTTGTCTGACTTCCATTTCTCAGTTTTCATATCTATACAGTGGGAATTATCACAAGAGGTCCTTCCCATGTCTCTTTGCAGGTGAGGTAATGCAAAACACAAGGCCTACCACGAAGTAATTATTCCACAAATGGGGAAGTAATTATTCCACAAACGGTTTGTTCGGAGCAGATTCGTTTCATATACAAGTGGTAATAAAGACATATTTAGAAGTTTTAGGGGGAAAAGTGATGTTTAAACTTTTTAAAACCGTATTCCATTCCCAAGGAAAATTTGATAGGAAATGGTTTTTAATATCATGGAGCTTTGTTAGACTAACCAGCTTTGGACTAACTTCTGGTTTCTCTCCAAATTACCTAATCGATAATAAATTTCCCCACCTTATGGCCCTCACTGTATCTACTTAACTCAGTGACAGAATTTTGCTTCTAGCATTTACCTTGGGCAAAATGGACTTGCCCATAGGACCAATTATCTCTCGGCGTTCACTACCTGACCTTTCCCAGGAAGTTAACATCAGACAGATTTACTCCAAAGATGTCAGGCAAATCTAGAGGACAAAGCAGTTAAGAGAGTTTCTTGAAAGTCAGGCAAAAATCCAAGGATGTCACACACAAAACACTGAAGACAATATCTGCAGAAAAAATAAGAAGAAATTCTGGCTTCTGAATCCAGAGTCCCTGGCTCTGCGGTCTCAATTGAGAATGTAGTTTTAGAGCACATGGGCCTGTCTTCAAAGACAAAGGTGTTTTTTACAACTGACTATTGTCTCATTGTGCCCGGCGAAAACGCATCACAACTAGATACATCTTCTAAATTTACGAAAGTGAAACATGGGTAATTAATTTCCTGTAACCTATCTCTCCCTCTCCAATTCTCTCATCATTTATTTTTATCCCCACCTACATCTGTCCCTTTCAAAAAAATAATACAAGTCAACTTTTCATTATTTACCGTATTTTTCAATATAAAAATTTTTAAAAATCATCAAATTTTATTCTTTTACAGCAATTTTATGTGCAGCAAATGTAAGTGGGAAGAGCAACGGTTTCCTGTGCACAAAACCACACAACCTACTACACTATGAATATCCTGGACAGAGTGGGGCATTTTCTTTATAACAAACGTATATTAGTGTACCATTTTCATGAAAAGTTCATATAAGTTCACTGATGGTGTTGTCCATTGTACAGTTAGAAAATGTACAATTATACCTACAATTATAGTATCATGCACAGAATTTTTATTGCCTTAATCCTCTGCTCCCCCATGCATCTCTCTGTGTCTCCCTTATTACTAGCAACTATTAATCTTTTTTGTTATTTCCTTAGTTTTGCCTTTTCTATATGTGTCATGTGGGTGTACCATGCATTATTTTCAGCTTGATTTCTTTTACGTAGTAGTATGCAATTAATTTTCTCCCATGTCTCTTCACGGCTTGACAACTCATTTTCCTTCCAGCTGTGAAGAATACTCTATTGTCTCAATGTATCACAGCTTATTTATTTACACTCTAAAATTTTATTAGGTGAATCATGATAGAGATTATGGTACACTCTGTAGTTTGATCATCCAGATATCAATCATAGCATCTTCATTGAACAAATAAGGCAACTGTCATAAACAGAAGTTGGGTTGGTCAGATAGTCTGGATTTAAAAAATGGTAGATCTAAAGGAATAAACTCAGATCTTTATGTCTCCCAAGCCTGTACTCACTTCTGTAAATATGGACAACTGCTATAAATGTACAAGAGAAAGTTTTACACATCTTCCTTAGTGCTACATTAAATCAATTCTTCTACATGTATCATTCCTTTTTATTTTCAGAGAAGAAAATTTTATATTTAGAAAAAATATATTCCCAGGACTAATTTATTGTTGAAAGAATGAAGTGAAGGAGAGATACAAAGGGAGTGAAGAAGAAAGGTGGAAGAAAGAAAAGGAAGGAGAAAGAAACACATCAAAAAGAAATGGTCGTGATGCACCTTCAGCCTATCAAGATACTAAAGCTCTTTAGATAATCCAAGGACACTGTGACTATTTTACACCATGTGTTTTAGCAAGGTGTGTACTCGCTAAATTTTCTGAAGACTTCTGACTTGAAAATACCCCCATCTTTTTTATTCAGAGAAAAGAAAACTCAAGTCAAAGGATTTCATAGGTCTGCAGATGGCTCAGGTTCTCACCTGGGAAGTTCACCAGTCTGCAGATCCAATCGAAGGTTGAAGGAAACTAAAAAGCAGTGGAGAAGGTCTGTTTTGAAACTAACATTAGGTTTTGACATGGAACAGTGTTTCACTTTCCTCTAATGTTTGTCTTTTCAAAGCAACTGCCAATTGGTCTTTTTTATATCAAATATATCATCCACATTTCATGGTTCAGATTTATTTGAACAGTTATGTTTGCTTTTACATCAGAATAACCCCACAGTATTTTTAATTCCATGTGTAAATGTTGATTTTTAGTATGGAACATTATACTAAATGGTTGCATAATGGTTTAAAACCAGAGTTTTCACTTAAACACTCTTATTCTCACATTAACTATCATATTTACGTGGGGAAAAAGGAACTCTTATGCACTGTTGATGGGAGTGTAGACTGGTGCAACCGCTGTGGAGGTCAGTCTGGAGATTCCTCAAAAAGCTGGGTTTGGAGGTCCCATTTGACCCAGGTATCCCACTTCTAGGCATATTCCCAGAAGATCTGAAAACATCATACCACAGTGATATATGTGCACCCATGTTTAAGGCAGCACAATTTGTAATAGCCAGATCTTGGAAACAACCTAAGTGCCCATCAACTGAGGAATGGATAAAAAAAGCTGTGGCATTTTTATACAATGGAGGACTACTCAGCTATAAAGAATGATCACATGGAGATATTTACAAATAAATGGACATGACTTGAGACCATTCTCTTAAGTGAAATAAACCAAACTCACAAGTGTAAATACCGTAGTCTCCCTAGTATGAGAGTTGATAAGAGTATATAAGATTTTATGGTAAGCATGAGTCCCCATCTCATAGCTTTGAAGCCTTTCAATGTTTTCATTGATCAGTTGAAATGGTTTTATTCTGTTTTGTTTGACTATATCATGCATGATTGTATGAACAGCTGTTTTGAAGAAAATAAAACATTATGACAGCTATTGCTGATTTAATATCATCCTTCTTAGAAGTCCTACCATACTTCTATTCTTCTACTACCATTGGTTCTATCTATCACATTGTGTCTTATTGGGATTTGAATATGTGTGATAGTATAAACAAATTTTTTTATCGAAAATGAGATATTATAGTACCCATTGATTATTCTCTGTTATTCATTTCAGAATGCCCTGTAATTCTTTCACTCTTTGAATGGTTTTATACTATTTTGTTATGTTTGATATTATTGTATTTGCAACTATGCTCAACTATAGCAGAAAAAGAGATATTGTGATAGCTACTGTTAATGTCTGGTTGTTTTAATGTAAAGTACTGTGCTGCCTATGTTGTCCTGTTCTGATCTGCTCTGTTCTGCCCTCTCTTGTTTTATTCTCTTTAAAATAAAAAAAACTATCGTATTTACAATAAAATCTAATTTACTTTTCAAGGCATTGAAATGTCAAAAAAATTAAGTAAAAAACAAAAATTGAAACAGGTTTTTTCTTCAGACATTCAGGAACAAAAGATACGTATAAATCACAGAAAAATGACCTCCTATGATTTTATCCAATGGATATACTTTATTTTGGTTTGAAAAGACTAAGTTATTCATTGACACAAAATTTCATATTTCAACTGGATATAATGATGCATGTCTATAATCCTAGCACTTGAGAGGCTGAGGCAGGAGGAGCTCTGTAAGTTTGAGGCCAGCCTGGGCTACGAAGTAAGGTAAAGCCCAGTCTGAACTGCATAGCGAGATCCTATGTCCCATCCCCCCCAAAATCTGTATTATTTTTGGAAATAAAAAGACCCCAAACTGAGGAAAGGCATAGAAAATGGTACATAGTAGGTTATTACTGTTGTTTATGTGGCTGTCAATGAACAGAAAAAGAGAATTTGAATGAAGTTATAAAAATTCCCTTGGCAGTAAAGAATAATTGTGAGAAAATTCCCTACAGGTATATTTTCAGTATCTTTGGAGTATTGGTTCTTTGATACATCATGTATTCCAAAATTCTCAAATTCAGACATCCCTCTATAAAATGACATCTTTTATGAAGAACCTATGTATATCCTCCCATATTCTTTTTATATCTCTACATTACTGACAATGCCTTATACAATGTATTTGTAATGGGAAGTTGTCATATTCTATTGCGTAAGGAACAATAAGTGGAAAATTTCTGTACATGTTCAGTACAACTTGTTTTTCGTTTTTAAGGATCTGCAGTTGGTTAAAGTCACAAATATGGAACTTGTGGATATGGAGGATCAACTGCAAATGTTTCTAAATTTTCTCATGTTTTACTGTTTAACTAGACATCGTACTTAGTTTAATAATACAAACAGAATCTCAAGGAGATATTCGTTTGCCACTAGAAAGGTAGGCTCCTTTCCCTCCCAAGCAAGTCTCTCTAAATCTTAAGTGCTGCCTCAATAATATGGGCTTATTTTTCTTCTAAAGTTATACCGTAGGTTTTTGAGAAACCTTTGGAAGGCACTGAGGCTCCACAAAATCTGCTCAACCTCACCTTACACATTTCCTCTGTAATTGCACTTACAATGGCCAGGGAAGGAAGTTAGGGATGGCTTGTATTTTCTGCTTTTGTATCCCATAGATAGTTTTCTAAGAAAAACCTGGATATACTCATTCAAGGAAAGACTTGAGAAAAATTTGTTACATGTGGCAATACATCCTGAGGAATAAAAAGGAGAAATTAACATATATTATATGAGTTTTTTGTGGCTTTGACTTTCAGGGAAGCCAAAGCTATTTTCAGAGTTTTATTTCTCTCAATTTTTAGATTCATATTTCTGTCCTCAGATTCCACTAGGATCAGAGGTAAGCAGATTATGATGAGGACTTCTGGTTGGCTACGCTCTCCTAACTACTGTTAGCCTAAGTTAGTCATAAGAAAATAGCAGGGATTCAAGATAAATCCTTAAACAGGGTGAGTTTTTTAGTATAACAAATAGACAAAAGATCCTCATTGAAATTTCCCCTGAGTTACTGCCACTGATTTTATGATAGCCATACTCATTGATTTACCATTATATTCCATAATCCATTCTCAGTAAGTTTAGACTCTTACCTCTGGTTTTAAAATTTTTCATCAAAGTATAGATGAAAAGTAAATGATCAATCAGTGGTTTTGTAACCTTAGAGTAAATCTAAAACTTTCTTAAGATTTTGAAAATTCTGATCTGGGTGTGGTTGTCATATTTGCGAATCCAGCACTCTGTGAGACTGAGGAAGGAGGACCATAAGTTCCTAACTAGTTTGGGCCATTTAGTAACTAAGGGAAAAACTTTCTCAAAGTGAAAAATCAGAAAGAGCTGTGGATGTAGCTGAATACAAAGGTCCTGATTTCAATCTTTCATGTCTTTGCTAATCTTGAGAAACATTTACCCACTTACTCCACTAGTGCCACGATGGTCCAAGGTCCCAACAAGAGAAAAGAAGGAACCAGAGAAAATCAAAGGCAGAGCTGGTACATCTTTATACAAGTTCTTTGTATCCACTACAAAAATAGTCACTTGCAAACTGATAAATTGAAGAGAGGATGTACCTATTGGGAAGATAAATTAGAAAAGTTTTCTCTGATACTCCCTGGATACAGTCTCTCATCAGAGTATGAAACATTTCACTGAGGTCCACCCTCTGGGCCATAGGCCTTTGTATAGAACAATACCTACTCAACCAAATGGAGAGTTTCTTCTCCAAAGTGAGTCTTCCAAAATCTCCAATATCTTTTCCTATCCTCAGTTTTCACTCTGTAGACATTAGTGAATTTCTCAATTATAGGTAAACTGGTTTAATAAGTTTATTTAGCATTAATTATCACAGTAACACAAAGTCATTTTTGCTTTTTCATTGCTATTTAATAATGTACACTTCCTTAGAAAACAAGTTCCATAAAGTCAAAATTTAGGTTTCTTATTAATTATGGTTTTTTTCTTAGTAGTAGCCTGTCTATAATAGAAGTATAACAAAAACATTTGACAAGTAAGTCACTTGTTTAGGCTCTGTCATGTCTCAGGCATCTGTCCCTTTCATTAGCTTTGGCTGTCACCATATATGGTTGTCACAATGAAATTGTTAAAGAATTCTGATATACATACTATGCCTCAGAGAATCCAATTTAAATGGTCAGAAGTGAAGTCCAGATATAATGTTATTAAAATTTCCCAAAGTAACTCTATCTTATGTCTGGAGCTGAGACCTATGCTTCTACTTTAGCATTTTTGAAGCTATGAAGTATCTAAGAATCACTGGTAGATCCTGAGAAGCGACGAGTCTAATTCAGTAAGTACATTGTGGGTATAGCCTGAGCTAAGATGGGTCCAACAAGTAGCAGGCATGATTTTGCAAGTCCCTGGGTGCTACCATGCTGTTGGTTCATGACCACTCTGGGGAGCCAGGGTAACAAAGCAGTTATAGTTCGACTTTTCTCAGTTCCAGTCAAACAAGTCATAGCAAAAACAAGTATTCGTGAACCCCAGCTTTGGATAACATCAAAATAATTGGGTTAGTTTGGAAGAGACTTAATGAAACTCATGTCAAGAATTGTGCTGTGTATCAGATTACAAAACCATTTTGTTGAAAATTTCAAGACATATATGTATTCTGTCATTATAAAGTCAGCGATCATGGTCACAGTGTATTATGTGAGCAGAGGATGCTGCTACTGCCAGTAACATGATTAAAGCCTTAGAATATATTACAGTCAATTATATTCTTCCCCTAAACTGAGTAACGATGATTGGTGGGTTTGAAGATTGCATGTGACATCAGTTTCCATACATTCTTGCTTTCCAAACCTTCCCTGTAGCCCTCATCACTGTAATGGGAAGTAGGAGTAAAAACAGAAAACGATGTTTTGGGTCTTAGCACAAGGAAAATACCAACTTCCCATCCCACCCTAAAAAGTAAAATGTTACATAAAAATCAAAAATAAAATTAGCAAAGATTAATTAAACCTCCATCTACTTTTGAAATTTTTGAGCTTCTATAACACCTAGAAAGTGTTGCTCTGTAATAGCAGTCAGTAAGAAAGCATTACGTTATGTGGATGAATGGGAAAAATCTCTCTCCATGACCAATTCTGAAGGAGGTCCAAAGCAGCAGCCAGCTGACATCAGAAAACTTTAACCTGATACAAAATAAGTCAGAATGAGACTTCCAATTTTTGCAACAGTTGGATTTTTAAAAACTGCTATTTTTAAGAGTTAAAATATGAATAAAACACAATAAAGCATTTCATTGTACTAAATATGCTACCTCATATACCACTGCTGTAGTTGGGGCTGAAGACTTAGCTCAGCAACGTAAGTGCCAATCCCCAGTACCAAAAAACTAACAAACAAAAACCAAAACAATACTACTGTAGTTTGGGTGTTCCATATTCCCCAAAAACCTGTGTGCTAAAGGCTTGGTCTCCAGAGAGGTGCTCCTCTGAGACGTGGGGCGTGGGAGATGATGTTGGGTCACTGAGGACTTTCCCCCAAAGGGGACTGTGTTCCTCCAACACCTTCTTCTCTCTTTTCAGACCATGTAATAAGTGTTTTTGTTTTACCATGTTTGTGTCATATGTGATGCTTTACCACAGGCTAAACTAATGGGACCAGTTAGTCATGGACAGACCTCCAAAACCATGAGCCAAGATAAAGCTTTTCTTCTCATAAGCTAGTTGTCTTATATACTTTGTTACAGAAGCAGGAGGTTAACACCCTAATCTAAAATCCCCGTCCCCATTTGGGACTTGTGAAAATCCATATTAAATACACAGAAATCTAGTAATGTGAATATATAAATAAAACCTCTAGTGTTCCACTTTCTGGAATACTAGCTTCTCTATCACATTTAGTATTTTAAAAACTTACAAAGAAGCATATTTGAAAAACTAATAAAATATTCAAAATGAAATAAAGGGGAAGAAATAGATAAATTTATTTAAAAATATAGTAGACTTAGTAAGTACTGTTTCCTTCGAGACAAAATACAAATACTGCTTCATAGTTCTGTCTACTTTATTAGAGTAGAAAAAGTATGTAAATAGAAACTATCTTCACAGAATAGATCTATATTTTAATTATTCTCATCTTTTGTTTAAAAAGTACCAGGTCTGATGATTAGCACTGTATTTCTCAGGATTCTATTTTCTTTCTTTCTTGTTTTAAAAAAGTGATTCCATATTCATAAAATGCTTCATTTTTTCTCACCTGTTTCATTAATAAATTCAATCTTTTTACTAAACATTGACTTTTCATTGTCTTTTGATGACTTATTGAAACACATCACATTTAGAAAATTTTCTGAAAACATGTTTTCTTTTAAATTCAGGAGGAGGGATCTATAATATTCCCCAAGACTTCATTTAAATTGAAATAGCTTTAATAAATATTACATTAAAATGTGAATTTCATTGTAAATCTGGAAATGTCTTCCAAGAAAGAAATGAGTCTAAACATCAAACTCAAAGGCCTCAGATTAGAAAGAGTGACAGGATATCCTCAGTGACTTCTGGTGAAAAATGTCCCTTGTTCTACAAACTAACATCTTAGCACATTCATAAGATGTTTAAATGAAAAGATGCAATCTGCTTTCACATACTGGACATATTACCATATTTCTGGACTCTAGAAAGCACATCTGTTGAAATTTTTCTTAAAAGTACTTAAGAAATCATTTAGAGAGAGAATTTTAACGTTTTTGTGGTTGTGTGTGTTTTCAAATATGTTTTGGTATTATATTCTTTTCCTTTCCCCCACATTTTAAATTGTCCATTTTCACTGTGCGTTCTAGCAGGACACTTTCTCATTACTTCAGTGAGGATGAGATGCTGCCACAGAATAGCTACCCACCCACTGGCAGTGTTGGGTTGGTTCATGCCTCATCTTGTGTTACTCTTTGCCGCCTCGAGCCTCTGCCTGAAAGATGTCCTCAGTCAAAATGTGATGGAGAGTCTAGATAAATTAAAGCCTAGATAGTTTTGTTTTATTGGACACAGAAAATGGGTTCTATTACTGTCAGAATCTTAAAGTGGATCATGTTAGAAGGATATTTTAAACAGCTAACTGTCATCAATTACTCAGGGGGTAGCATAACAGAGACCTGGATTTCTGCAGATTGGAATTGTGACTACACTCCTCTCCGTGACCCTCATTACAAAAGGAACACCATTTTCTACTGGTTGACGACAGGGTTTCTAGAGTCTGAACACTCAGAACTCAAACCTTGGATCCAACAGTAACTCTTTAATGTGCTTGGAAAATGTATTTAATATCCGTGGGCTCAGGTTTTAAAAACACAATGACCATGATGACATTAAACTGATAACATTGTTAGAAACGTACAAATGAGAATATCCATAAGTGCATAATGAATAATAGCTACTATTTAACTTTAGAGCAGTTGGATTAAAGGCTGCCCTAAATATCAAATGAATTATGACATACATAGAAAAAATAGGAAGAATGTTTTTTCAGGATAGATAATATAAATATAAATATTTGGATTGAAATATATACCTCTAAAGTCTCCATGGAACAAAGAAAAACACTAGATTTCTAAATTCCATGGATATATATTAAAAATTATATGCACTGATCAATAAAGTGTAAAGAGGTTGATGAAACAGACTGTATTTTTCTAGGACAGTAATTTTGTTCTATGAATTATTTATAAGGATAGTGAAGTAGAAAGGAAAGAAATATGAAAGCATAAAGCTTACCTTATCAGTCATCATCTTTCAAACATCAGCAATGAAGTTACAATCATTTACCACACACTGGGACATCCAAGAACAAAGTAACATTATGTCATGTAAAATGTGTATTATAATGTGTAAAGGAAATTAATTCCTGTTGAGTTGCTGAGTTTATGCTGTGAGAGTTCCCTAATTGTAAGTTTTTCTCCTTAAGGAAAGCTAAAACAAAATAAAAAAATTAGGCCAGCAAGTTTGTCAAATAAAGTTATCTTCTACTTATGGCCTTTTCAGCATCAAGTACCTCCTGAGCATTAAATGTCACTACAAACCACAGTTATTCGTGTTTTATTTACATGCAAGGAAACTGAGGCCTGATGTGTGAAAACTTCATACAAAGTAACATAGTTGATGAGTCGTAATATTAAAAAGGAATCGGTGCTGAGTAACAGTCCTTCATATTTCCTCCTTCATTACTCCAGCATTGTGGTGGGAAGTAATAACAGGGGGAATGAAGTCTGAATTCATTTTTTACTAAATTGCATTATTAGATTAAGCAAGTTGTATTTGTGTTATAAATGCCTACTGGTTATAAGAGTGTAAACTGATACGTTGACCACAGAAATAGAGACAATGATAGCTTATATCTATGGGGCCCTTACTATGTCCCATGTCATCTTCTAAAGACTTTATTAACTCATATACCTTCTGATGCAGGCATTATTGCTAATTATAATTATTAATTTATAGAGAAGACATTGAGTCACAGCAAAGATAAACCAAAAATATAATCACACGAACTGCTAATTTTCCTTCTTTTAAGAGTGTTTATGTAAGATCAAAGATGATTGCAACAAAGAATAAAATATCACATAATTTCAAGAACATATTATTATGTTCTTGAAATTATATGAGAAAGGTTGAATGTCCTGTGTGAATGTGTAAAATGATTAACTCTATAAATTATCACAAATGTACAAAAACAATGTAAGGCAAACTCAGTCTCTGAGCAAATAATATGAATCAGACTACATAATGTGATCCTTTGTTCAGTAGTAAGCTCCTACAGCTCAAGAAGAGCATGATTTATTGTTTTATCTGCTTTCTCACCCTGGGACCCAGGATGATTAACTTATCGTTGACTGCTTTTTGGGCGTATTGATCTAGTCTAGACACCAGTGAAGGACTGAGGCCTCAAATGGCAGAATTTTGTATTAAGGTTGCAGAGTAAAGGCCATTGCCTCCTAATGTCATTTTCCTGTGAGTTTTTTTCCTTCCAATTTAAGGTAACTTAAGAGATTTCCTTTTGTCTGACAGAGGCACCTTTGATTTGCACTTAGAGCTTCGGGGTCTAGTTGTGTGCCTCTTTGCAAGAGGAAAAGATTCCCTTTATAAGAACGTATTCTGGAAGAGGGACCCAGAATTGCTAGGGTAAGTATTAGTTAGGGATGAGAGGGTAGATATTTTTATACTATTTAAGTACAATTGGTAAATCCCATCTCTAACATTTCTAGGGAAAGACTACTGAAGAATTTATCATTTATAGATTTATTTCCTTACAAAACTTGTCTCCTTTTAACTTGCCTTCATGAAAATTTCAGAAGTTCAGTTCCCATAAAAGTATCATTTATGCTAGTTATGATGACAGGAAGAAAGGGTTAGAGAGCCATACTGTGGTAAACTGCCAGTCCTTCATAAAACACCTGTGAATAAAAATGCAAGGAGCTCGTTCTTACTTTTATGTGTGGAATTCTTTGAGGGTCATAGGCATCGCTGTTCATCACTAAGGCTTAAAAGATTGTCAGAATGATTTCTATCTCAGACACCATTGAAATTGCAGAAAACTATTTAAAGATTTGGCATGCTTTTGATTTTGCTGTTCTAAAACTACATCAATTGTAATGAAGTCATCACCATTAACATTACCAGATTCTGTTTGAATTTCATGTCATGTGCTAGTTTCATTTGTGGATGATTTTTATAATTTTTGAAACACTACAAGTAGAAATCAGGAAAGAGGCTGTTACTATGAAGATCTTTCTATTTCCAACACAAAATAGTGATGATTTTTTTTTCTAAAAAAAGATCATATAAGAGGTAATGGTAATCCTTACTGCATATAAAAATGCATGAGTGGATGAATGAAAATTACCATAGGAAAATATAGGAAATTGAGAAGATACAAGACTATTATTTAATTTTTTCAACCGTTAACTTATATCAGGATCTTAACACTGATTTTAGAGTCATGACAGAGAAAACAGCAAAAGGAAACTTCAGTTTCACCTAAAGAATGTAATATACAACATTCAGAAATAAATACTTCAGCTACTAATGAGCAGCATGTAGTGCAAATCCTTGAGAAAGTAAAGTACTGGAAGGATGGATATGAGGAAAATACATTACACACATCAAATTCCCGAAAGTAACACCATGAGGGAAGGCAGAACAAAGGGCAAGATGAGAGTTTAAATGATCAAAGTATATCATGTGAATGTACTAATCTGCCAAAGTGAATCCCATAATTTGTATATCAAATTACAAAGGAAAACAGTCCCTGTATAAGGTCCTAATAATCTCATTGAATGTAGACATTATGTACATAAACAAAAGCAAAGATTAATAATAACAAGAATGAAAATGTGAAAAGGGGAACTAAAGGAGGAGGGAGGGAGAGGGGAGGGGATTTGTGAAGGACACAAGCTGTAGTATGTACATGAACCAACTCCCCAATATCGATGTAAAACAAATGTACTACAAACATGTGCTAATAGAGAAAAACTATATTGATAAATCACAAGAAGAAAAACTCAGAGAACAAAACAAAACAAAACCCACAAAGTGCCATGTTAATTTACCTCTGAAAGACAGGCGTTTTTGCAAATGTCAGGAGGAAGTTCTCACAGAATTCCTAACACTGCACATAGGTATGAAATCCTGGGCTTTCCTTCTACCCCATTATCAAAGCAAACTCTAAGAAATCTTGATGTTTTCTGGGTCTGGCACTATGGTATTGTGCTTCAGAATCCCATCTTGGGCTAAGGTGTACCCTCCTAAATGGGTCTAAAATGCCCTTGGCTTTCACTTTATTCATCTAACCATGACTCTGCTCTCAGTGCTTCAGTAATATTGAATAGTCTCCTAAAATCTAATTTCTCCCTCACTTTTGCCTATTTTCTTTGCTCCAAAAGCACTCGAAACTTACATTTTCCTTTGACTAAGATGCTTTCACTGGTGGGAAGTATCTGAAGCATATGTCTATATATTTATAAATATGCATACACTTCTGAAGCATTCTGGTGGCTTCTATCACATAAGCAGTTGCATTTGAATTTTTCTACTTTTATTCCTTTAAGGCTGAGAACTGGTTACAAAATGGTCTTCTGTATTCTCATCTCCACCTCAGCACTTGTTTTGCAGTGTCACTCAATAAATAATAACTGAATCAATAGATCCATTCCTTACTCTTCAGACTCTAGAATCTTCCTTTCTTACTATGACTGTCTAACGTTAATCTGTGGGGGAGGGCACCAAGATGGCAGACTGGTAAGCAGAAAAGAAAGAGGCTTTCTGAGAGTCACCATCCAGCTGCTGGAATAGGCAAAGTGAGAAGACAAGGAGGGAAGTGGGTCCTCAGGACCCAGAAAAGAACTGAAGCAAGAAATGAAGACTGCAGAGAGAGTGAAAAGAAAAACTTCCGGGGCTGGGGATTTAGCTCAGTGGCCTAAGCATCTGCCTGGCAAGTATGAGGTCGTGAGTTTGATCCCTGGTACCAAAAAAAAAAAGAAAAACTTCCGCAAAGAGGAAGGTGGTAGCCAGCAGTGCCTTCTCGTGAGAGGGGACTCACTGCACCAGAGGAGCAGTTCAAACCTGTGGACACAGAGTGATGCTGGTGACCCCAGAGGCCTGCACGGAGAGATGCAGCAGTGGAGGGAGCAGTGGACACAAGGACTGTACTAGCCAGCAGTGAGTGCTAAGGGCTTAGTTGTCCCATGCAAGACAGTGATTTTCTGGCCTCATTTCAGAGAGGGGCTGCTAAGCTCAGAACTCAGGGCAGCTGCTAGCGCCATCTACTGGCTCCCAACTGCTCAGGCCCCAGGAAGGTGCACTGACAGCTGGAGCCCAAAGGAGTCTGGTCTCCGTCAGAAGGTACAGGCTTCCTGTGATTACTCATTAGCCCTCCAAAACATTACTGCTGGTTTGCTGCGATCAGGCGACATGGATCCAAACTCTGTCTCCACATGTTGACCACCAGTGACAGCAGAGACAAAAGTGGAAGGGGACTTTTTAATTTTTTTTTCTATCTTTCTCTCTCTCTTGTTTGTCTGTGGTGGTGGTGGTTTTGTTTCTGTTTTTTTGTTTTGTTTTTTGTTTTTTATTTTTCTCCTTCATTGTTTGTTCTTATTTTTATATGAGTGTGAACATGGTTTCCAGGCCTCTTTGTGGCTGTGACTCTGTTCTGTTTTCTTTTTTAATCTTTCTCTTCTCTTGCTCTGTAGTCTTCTGCACCAATGTCCCAAACTTAACCTATCCCACTTTATCCTCCAGTCCTACTTCTAACATCTTTCTCTTCTTCCACTTCCCTGTCTTCTCCCTAGCCTATTTTAAATTTTGAACACTGAAGGCAAAAGGGACATATCAAAGAGTTATATTCTGAAAATAATTTTCTGGGTTTTTTTAGATTTTTTACATAAAAAATGTAGGTTATAGTTAAAGATGGCCAATTAATAATTAGCTCAGTTTGTCACTTTCTAGGCTATGTTTGATGCTATTGTCATTGTCAATGGTACCACAACAGACAAAAGTGGCATAATTGTTCTAAACAGCTGTTCTTCCTGTCTTCCAAGACTAAGATTGACTAAGGGTCACAGAAAATACTGTGGCACAGCACCAAAGAAACAGGAGCTCGGCTAAATAAGCAACAACTTCTCATCCACAACAAAATGAAGAGGTAGGATCTTGCAACAGACTCAAAACACAAAAACCAGCTGCACCTGGAAGATATCTTGGAGAGGCAGTCATTCCCTAAGGGTTCTAAAGACTAGCCATAAAGCAACCCATTATAGGCAATTTACAAGCATTACCCCAAGGATTCAACTAAAAAAAGAAAAGTAAATGGAAAGACAATTAACTGAGATGCAACCCCAGAGATTCAGTTTACCAAAGCAAACCCAGGAAGTAATTAGGTGGGAAACTTCAAAAGCCCCCACCTGGCCTCTCTGAAGTGGCAACAACAAAGCAATTGAATGAAGCTCTAGAAAAAAATCAAAACAGAAAACACTTCTCATATAACTGCAAAGACTATATCCACAATTTAAACCATGTTTAGTGTTTTAGAGCAGATATAGACAAAATAATAGAGGAGATTAAGAAAATTATGGAAGCCAAGAATGCTGAGCACAGGAAAGAAGTGGAATCCATAAGGCAGATACAAGTAGATATCCAGGCAAACAAAATTTCCACTGAAATTGTCTGCAGCAGATTAATCCAATGTGAAGATAGGATCTCAGATATAAAAGACAGGCTTGGGTTAGCGATCATAACAAGAAATGTTTCTTAAAAATAGTAAATGACTATTAGAAATCAATCCAGCAGCTGCTAGATGAGACAAAGAAAAATACATTAAGATTTATTGGAGACAGGGAAAAAGGCAAGAGATATCACAAATGATATAAATAAAAACTGTTCACAGAAGTCATAGCAGAAACTTCCCCAGTAGAGAAAAAAGAATTTGACATACAGATAAACAAGGCATAGAGAACTCCATAAGCCCTGATCAAAAAATTCTTTAAGTAGGCATATAATAGTTACAATTCCAGAAATTTAAGATAACAATAGAATTTTAAAAGCTGTTAGGAAAAATAAACAAATCACCTATAAAGGAAAGTTCATCAGAATCACAACTAACTTCTCAGCACAAACCCTCATTTCAAGGAGAGCTTGGAGTAAATTATTTCAAGTTCTAAA
>PVJX010023203.1:0-29586 GCA_004027295.1 Dolichotis patagonum | reverse complement strand
TGGCTCCCAGGCTTACTTGGAATGGGGTGGAGATTTGAGCCTGCCTTTTGGTCTTTCTTTTTGTCATGTTTCTTTATTTCCTTGGTTTGAGTGGTGTTCCAAATCTTCCTCTAGGTGTGTTGCAAATCTCCTACTGGAGCAATCTCAGCTCCTCTGCAGCTACTTGGCTCCCTAAATTGAGAGGTGGAAGCAGTGTGTGTAGAACTGGGGCCAGATAAACCCCCGGCGCACAATCCCCTGTCCTAGGGGTGTGGATATGAACTCAACCACTGGCAGCACTGGTCTCAAGCTGTCCCCAGGCCAGTCCAATTGAGCCCAGAGTCCTTGTGCAAGGTTTCTGCCTCCTGGACTGAAACAAGACCACTGAGTGTGGTTGATTGAGGCCCTGCAATCTGCTGGACCCAGTCCAGCATCCCAGTAGCTCCCCAGAAACTCAAAAGCTGGAATGTAGGTCTCCAACTTTCCCCAGGTCACTGGTACTTACCTGGGGGCAAACTCCAGGGACCAACTTTCTAATGCATGGAATTTGGAGGATGTATTCAAACCATTGAAGGGGCTTACAAAATTAAATGGGTGTGAGAGAAGTGACATTTGAGTGATGTCCAAAAGGGAAGTTGGGGACTGAATGGGTACAAATGACTTTGAAGTGTAAGTGCCCTTGACTTGTTGGAGAAGCAGTAAGGTGGTGTGAGGAACTGTTGTTCAACGCGAGCTGGGATGAGATGAGGAAAATGTGATCAGATAGAAAGGATCCCCCCAACTCTGCAACAAGAAAGTGAGCACCCACAAGTCCCCTGGAATTGTAACCGGTTGTCTAGGCCATATGTCTGGCAACTGGCACAGCTGGTGCTGACTGGCTGGTATTAATTACATGTCTCCAGCTCCATATTTTCAGCCAAAGTGACTTCACTGAGATTAAGCCTTTGATTTATCACAAAGTTCAGGACCTATGTGCTTAAGGATATGGCTTGATTTAACTGTTGAATCTATAAATTGACCTTCCAGTTGGAGGTTTTCTTCTAATCTTTCAATTAGATTTAAAGATACTAACTGTATTTGTAGAAGAATAGATACTTCTGTGCATCCAGGGACTTTTACATATACAGGGAAGGCCTAAAGGGTACTCAGGTGGCTTGAGTTAGTCTTAGGCTATTCTGGGGACAGACTTCTCCCTTGTGACATACACTGTATACCTGGCCAAGGACAGAAGAAGAAAACCATAAGAACTCAAATGGAAGAAAAGTAGTAATATGAAGGCTGAATATTCTTGACATGATCATCTCACTGTTTTTTGCTTAAGAAATAAAATAAAAAGAAGAAACTTTTGAGAAGAGAGGTTTTCAAATTGATCTCTTAGTCATTTAGAGAATTTTTATTGAACTACCACCATGTGCTAGGCACTCTTCTGGGTGGTTAATAATGAAACAGGGTCATAGTTACTTTTCCCATTGCTGGGACAAAATACT
Organism: Dolichotis patagonum; assembly: GCA_004027295.1. Classification (NCBI taxonomy): domain Eukaryota; kingdom Metazoa; phylum Chordata; class Mammalia; order Rodentia; family Caviidae; genus Dolichotis; species Dolichotis patagonum. The sequence goes on along the minus strand of PVJX010023203.1, from coordinate 28,120 downwards.
TAATACCCACAACTTAAAGGAGGAAAGATTTATTTTATCTCACATTTTGTAGAGGTTTCAGTCGATAGTCAGCTGACTCCAGATCAGGGTGGCATGGCAGAGAGGTATTGCAGAGAAGAAGCCATCCATGGTATGGGAGCCAAGAGGCAACCAGCAGGAAATTCCCTTTTCCCTTTATATTCTACATAGGTTGCAATCCTATTGGTGCCACTTACACCCAGGGTGAGTCTTCTATCTTCAGTCAATCCATTCAGAGACATCCAGAACTATATTAATCAAATCAGTGGACTATTCCAGTTATCACACATCCTAGATCCTGCTACCTCCCAAAGCCCCAGCTATGAGTGTTTGGGGAAACACCTATATATAAGCCATAACAGGCAGTGAATAAACATCCTTGACTTCTAAAGGACTTAAAAAGAGCAGGATGGTGAGAAAGGAGAAACACTTTAGAAAATAAGAACGATGTATTTCAGATGGTAGGAAATGCTATGAAGGAAAACAAAATAGGTCCAGGGCCAAGGGTGTATTAGAAGCAGTGAGGCTTTACTTTAAAATAAAGTGGTTTTTTTATGCTATGAAAGAAATTATTGTGATAACTGATGAAGTATGAATAAGGTTATGGTTAGATTGTATAGTAGAATTAGTATAAATTTTCTGACTTTATACAGTAGTGATCTAAGAAAATGAGTTTTTTCTTAGGAGATACATAAAACTATAAAGGTAAACAACTCCAACTCTCTCAAATGATTCAGGTATCAAAAACAAAAACAATCAAATATATTTGTATAAATATGTATTAAAATATATATGATAAAGCAATATTTTAAAATTGACTATTTTGGCAAAAATAGATGAAAAGAATGAATTTTTTAAATAGCAATTTCACAACTTTACTGTTAAGTTGTGAAATTATTTCAAATTTGAAAAAGTTTTCAAAATAAGCAAGCAAAGTGGCCAGGGAAGCATATTTTCTTATACTCACCCCATGTTCCCCACATTCAACTACAGGTAGCTTTTCTAAATTGTCTGCAACCTTCTCTGTTTTCCAGTTCTCATCTTCCATCAAATATACTCCTTCAGGGCCATGGATTTAGCTCAGCATATGAGCCACTCCCTGGTAAGCACAAGGTCATGAGTTTGATCTCTGGTTAAAAAAAAAAAAAAGTGCTCCTTTACAATTTTCCTCCTCAATTTGCCTTTCCAGAAGTGACCTACCTTCCTTTTCTTCCAGGAAAACTACTTATCCTTTAAAATCCTCCCTATGAAAATGTCTTTTTGTTATTTGGTATCCTCTGCAAAGAAAATAAAAATTCCCTCTCCCTCTGCGTGGCATGGAGAGCACATTATTTTTGTTTCGATGTAAGTCATCTACTCTTGTCTCCTGACTGCGATGTTAGGGATCTCATAAGGCCTTAGTGTCATTCATCCTCCCAGCCTCCGTCTAGCTTTGTGTCCAGCACAGAGTTAAATTCAAATGTAGTAGAACATTCTGATGTGAACTGAAGTGTTTGCTGGAGCACAGGAACTCGGGGGTGGGGGCACAGCAAAGGCAGGGATCCTAACGGAACAAGCTAGTTCCAGCACTGTCAGCAGAAAGATCATTATGGAGACAGATAGTGGCACAGCTACAGTGGCAGCCAAGCTGTCTGGGGAATTGTATAGGGCAGGGAGACCTATATGGGGTGTTTGCATCATGGAGCTGGTGGTCATTTGGTGATAGAGTGCAGAACAGGGGCAGAAAGGTATTGTGGTATTGTGCTATTGTGATCATAGGTATACTTAGAGTTTAGGGCAGCCTAGAAATAAATTGATAGCAGGATATTGACCAGTTTCCCTTTGTCACTAAATGACTAAGACACTTTCTGACCAGGACGGTGTCAAGTTTTCTCACCATATTAAACTGTAAAAAATCACAGTAATTCAGGCCCGAGCAGGTGATTAGTGCAAATCCCAAGCATGCTTATGCTCCCTCATTATTTTGATGCCCCGTTTTTAAGGCTTTGGAGGAGCATGACCCTGAATGTCAACCTTCCAGGTGGAATGTGGAGCACAAGACTGTTCACTGATCTGTTTCATTTCTCCAGCTGCCCTGGGAACAGAGAGACTCTTTGTTATACAAGACACAATCTTTAGTCATTGTAGATATCAATGTAGTTCAGATCAGGTCTTTCCCTACAGTATGGAGACTCAGGCACAATGAGTCACAGTTGAGTCACCTGGGGTCTGTAGGAATAAAATAATCAGGGAGCAACAGAAATGTGTAGACTGGAATAGTATTGTGGTAAATGGTAAGAAGAAGTCATGGAGCCAGATAGCACTACACTTGAGTCACAGCCCAGTCACTCACCAGCTGTGAGGTCTTCAGCAAGTCACTTGCCTTTCAAAGCCTCAACGTCCACATCTGTGAAATGGGAAAAGTTATTGTACTTGCACCAAAGGGTCCTTGAGATTAGATGAATTAATGTGCACAGTGCTTAGGGGAGTACCCAACACACACTCAGTGCTCAATAAATATAGTTGATTTAATAAAACCAATTTAAAAACATGCATAATGCATCTCATTTTATGGTTGATCTCTCTTGCTATTCTGTGATCTTCAGAATAGGGTGGTGTCTGATTTACTTGTGTCACATTCTGCCTTCTATAAAGGCTGGCACAGGAAAGGTGCTTGGCGAATGCATTTCTTCAACTGAGACACAGCCATTATCTTCCTAGCCCAATATTTTCTCCAAAAAGTACAGCAGGTCTACCTGGCTCCCTGTATTCTGCACATCTGCACATGGTGTGCACATAACCATTTGTTAATTGGTAGAGAAATGTGATAATATGAGTGTGTCCTCCAGAATTCATGGGCTGGAAACAATGTGCTATGCGATGGTGTGGAGAAGCAGAGCCATAGGTCTTGAGAGCTGTGCCCTTGGATTGGGTAAAGTTTGCATCATGGGAGTGGATTAGTTCCTGTCTCAGTAGGTTTCTATAAGAGTGAGTTTGGCCCTTTTCTGCTCTCTCCTCTTCCATCTTCTCCGATGGGATTATATAGCAAGAAGGCATTCAGCAGGCGCAGCCCCTCGACTTTGGCCTCTCTAGCCCCCCAAACTGTAAGAAATAAACCTTTATTCTTTGTAACCTATGCACACTCAGGTTTTCTGTTACAGAAAAACAAAATGCGGTTCTCTGAGAGTTATCTATAGCCATACCACATGTGCACTCCAGAGACCAGGCAGGACTGCAGGGCATGTAGGTGAGCAGTTCACCACTTCCCTGTGAAGACGTGGCATTGTATTAGTTATGATTTACTCGTGTTTGCAAAGGAAACACTGTGGAAGGCTGTGTATCCAGTGTCACCTAAAGCTCCCTGGGAGCAAGGATCTTGCGTTTCATTAGGTACTTCTTTGTTACTTGACAATTTTATGACGATCATGTATTACTTTGGTAATGAAAACATGAAATAAAACAAAGAACTAAAATATTGTAAAAGGAGATGTGGAAGAAAAGAAAGATGAAAAAGGAACAGAAATGAGCAGAGTTCTGGGAAGAAAAGTGTCAGGCACAGGTGGGAGGGAGTAATTCTTGGTCACATATTTGCTGCTCCCAGATCTAAGATGTTAACCTTCTGCCCTGCAGGGGCACTGGTTTTAAACGGTTTCACTGCAGGGAAGGGATAAGTTGGACACATTTTCACACTTTGAGAGCAGTGTTTTGTTTGGCATAAGGCTAATGAGCGGAAAGATTTTGCAAGTAGACAGGTTAGTGTTAGAGCCCCAGCTCCTTTATTTGTTAATTGGCAAGTTATTTCTCCTTTTAAGCCTCAGTAATATCATCTATAAAAGGTGACTAGTAAGTGCCTACTTCCTAGCGTGGCTTAGAAGATTAAATGAGGTAGTGCTTCTATCCAGCTTGGTTCTTAGCATATGGTAAAACTCCTCCGATATTGCTCATTGTGATAGTGATAAAGGCATTTAATTGGTATGGATAATCAACCAGCTTCTAATTCACACCTCTGTTTTTCCTACCTGGCCAAAGACATGTCCTAAGAAATTGTTTTTGAATCTCCCAATGGTTTGGTGCAAGCAATAGTGCTGTTTTTAAAATCCGATTTTTCTTCAGGTCCCAACCTGGCAATCCTATGTAGTGCATTTTGTCCAACAGGCTCTTGGTGACTTGATGGTAGGTTTTATTGATCAATTTTTTCCAAGCCTTCATAAATTTGCTGTTTGAAATTTAATAATTTCCTAAGATAACAAGTCCAAGTGATCTATTGTACAATGTCTCTCTAAGGAGACAGCCGTTGTTTGGTGCTCTGCACCATTTCCTCTTCTCCCTTGACCTGCTTTGTGTGTACCTCAAACAGCATTGATTTCTCCCTGGACCAGTCACAGCATTGCTTATTCATGTCTTTGACCAATGAGAGCACTGCATGCTCCCATCTCTTTTGGTAACCCAACTGTGTGTGTTAGATGCTATGACATCTGTTGGGAGAAGAGGCAGAGGTTCTTGTAGATAAAATCTGTGAATATGATAATTCCAGGAGCTGCAATCTGGGGCTTCATATTGATAGGACTCTTACATCAGATATCTTGGCTGAGCCAAGCGAGGGAGCAAGACAAGGCATGAGTGAACCATAGAACCAACCTATTTTCCAAGTCTTTCTCCTGAAATTTTCTTTTATTTAAGACAGTAAATCCCCTCTTTCACTTAATTCAGTTTGAGTTGAGGTTTTTGTTAATTACAGTAACGAATTCTACCAATAGACTTAAAACAACAACAAAAATCTCTGGATGTTGTTTTAAGACTTAACTTTAGCAGTCTTTTGCTTTTTATTTTTGGAAAATTATTCTAGGATTTATGCCTTCCTGATCACATTCTTGACATTTCCTGCTACACTTTGGTGTTTCTTGATCTTAAGTCCCTTCTTATATTTGTTCAAGGTTCTAAACAAAACCCTAGTCTGAACCCATGATGTTTTTCATTTGAAAAGTTTTTTTAATGCTAAAAGTATTTCATTTTACCACACATCTAAATTCAAAAAGAAATAGAAAAACAGAGAAAAACATTATCTAGTAGTCTGTCACTCAAAGCAAAACCAGTTAATCTTTGCCCTCAGTTCTTCCCCAATCTTTCTTGTCCCTACATGGATCATTGGATTACATTATATAAAGAGCTTGGCATATTGCTTTAAATGTTTTTAAGTTAGTGTATGCATATAACATCAGATTTAAAAGATACCACACATTCTTCTGCAATGTGCATTTTTCACTTACTGGTTAATTTTGAAAATGGTTTTATATGAGTAGAGAGGCAGAGTCATCCCATTTTGCCATTACAGGGACATAATTTAAGCATAACAGATAATGTAAGCAAGTCTCTAATGACAGATACTATAACCAGTGCTACATGTCTTCATGCATGAAACCTTTGTGACAGTGCCACAGGATGGACGCTGAAAAGAAAGACCATAGGCAAAGGGCAGGAATGCTCTCTATGACCATTATTACCACTGTGAAATTATCTTTCTGGAGGACTTTTGCCTTTATTACTCCTGCCAGGTGCAAATAAGACTGTTTATACATGATCAACACTAAGATCAGCATGTGGCACATAGTAAATGCTTAAATGTGTCAGATAATACAATTAATACTATTATTATTATTGTTTTCCTTTGACTGTCCTCACTCTTTTCTACTTCATTAGTATCATTTAAAAACATACTGTCAGTATTTCACTCATGAAAACCTGTCACCCAAGCCTGGGGACTGTAAGCTTGAAATACAATCCTTTCTCTAAACTTTAGGAAGCACTCCTTTCCTTTCCCATGGAATAATATGGGACATAGTCCTAAAAAATAAACAACATAAAAAGAGGAAATAGTGATGTCTCTCTTAAATTAAAATGTAACATGTGACTTTCTCCCACATTTCTTGTTGCTTCTCATGTTTTAAATTAAAGGCTTAATTAAAATACATTTCCTTATCTCAGACCCTGCCTCATAGTAGCTACTAATTTTTGAATGAATGAACGATTGAGTGCTGTGTTCTTTGACTAATTCCCCCAGTGGTGAACTGCAAGCTCGATGAGGAACTGACCATCTTCTTTTTATTTCTTGTCACCAAAAGTGTAGTTTACATGTAATGGAGAGTTGTTGATCAAATGAATGGATGTATCCAGGTAGAATCATATGTCACTTAACAATGAAATGGTGTTCTGAGAAACATGTTCTTAGATGATTTCGTCCTTGTGTGAACGTAAAGTGTGTGCTTACACAAACCTTGACAGTGTTTACACACCTAGCCCAGTGGTCCAGCCTGTGGCCCCATGATGAAACAATAACAGAAGATTAAATCAAGCACAAGAGAAAATGATTCAAGGAAGAGATGTAAACTTCAGATGTATGAGGTTGCTGTTGGTGTAGTATGGCATATTGTTTTACAAGGAACTTTTGCAATAAGTAGAAGGAACTGTAAAATGATAAAAACAATATAGTAAGTACATAACTTAGTTGACATAGTTGTTTGTTACCGTTATTGAATACTATGTACTATACGTAACTGTGCTATATTTTTATATTGTTGGTGTTGTAGTAGGTTCGTTTACATTAACGTCAATACAAACATGTTAGTGGTGCATTGTGACATTATGATGGCTAACTGTGTTACTTGGTGATAGTTTTTAAGCTTCATTGTAATATGATGGGACCACTGTCATCTGTGAGGTCTGCTGTTGAGACATGTGGTACATGACTGTATGTAGATTATGACTAAACTAGTTAATGATTCTTATTTTCCAACTCTAATTGCCCCAAACTTCTTTGTCTCTTCAGCATCATCACTTAAGTTGCCTTCAAAAATTGTAAATGGGTCCCCAGGTACTACCTGAGACTCACTTTACTAGAAAGTCTAGGGATACTTTCAAATTCTGTATCCTAAGTGCTCCCAACCCTATTACTGTGATGTAGCCATTCTTACAGAAGATCATGGCCCAGAGCTCAGAGACCACTGGTTTTCCTATCCTACCTATCCCAGTGTCCCATTACATGTTTAATTCTGAGCAGCCCACTTAGCTGCTCTGTGGGTGATCTTATCTGTAAGTCTACATTATTTCATGCTCATAAGCCACCCTGACTCTCCAGCGGCTAGCCTGGACTTTAATCCTATTAATAAACCTGTCCCCTGGCCTCCAAGGATGTGCCCTTTATCTTGCCTGCTAAGGCTGCAGTGAACAGCTTTTGCTTGCATCTCACCACAATTCAGTTTTATTGTAAAATTCTGCTCTCTTTTGGAGAAATGGACTTGATGCTCATGATTTCAATCACCAGGCCCTTGCCAACGAAATGGCCCATCCAGTATTTTTATGGGGCTCCAGTGATTCCACCATGTTGTAGAAGTAGCAGGCCAAAAAGGAATGAGCATTAGCCTGTCCATTTTTGTGTACCAACTCTGTCCCAGGCATTTAATTTTTGTATCAATGAGTGTGTAGTGTTATCCCACTTATTGGGTGAAGAAATTGAAGTCAGAGAGATTAGGAAATGACCCAAGGGCACTTAGTGAAATGTTGAATGTCAGGATTTAAACTAATCTGTAAGACTGCGAAATCCCATCTGGGAACAAGGGCACATCATGAGATACAGAAGCGTTTGTGTTTTGTGCTCTGGAACATTGAAGAGCATCAGAATTAGGTCATGGGGTCCTAGGAGCAAGGCAGAGGAAGTTGGAGCATGGGATGACCAGCAGTTATCTCTTGGTAGAGTGAAGCAGCACTGGAAAGCAGAAACTAGAATCCTAAGGATGACCCAAAGTGTGAAGTTCCAAGGAGGCTGGGCAAGATACAGATTCAGGAGCTGACGTACTGACATATGGGAATTGACTGGGCTAAAAGAAACTCAGTAGATCAGCTGGGGGTTCCTGATGATGGGGTTCCTGAGCCTATCCAGGCAGGATGGAAATTACAAAAGTGTGCTTGAGATTTGGTTCATGGGAAGGAAGGAGCAGGAAAGGACACTTCGGCAGCAGATCAGTTTGTCGCTAGCTAAACTTGCAATTTAATTTGATCCTTCAGCTAACATATTGAGTTCTTCTGAGGTGCCAGAGCTGCTGGGGTGGTGAAAAGCCAAAGCGGTAAAGGTCCCTGTTATTTTGGGACAAGCATAACACCATATTAATAATCATTATAATCATCGCAACCAGCAGTCATTGAGCAATGAAGGGCTAGGTGCTGTTTTAATTACTTTACTTATATTAATGCATTCAATCTTAACAACAACCCTGTGAGGCAAGTGCTGTTATTATTTTTATTTTACAATCAAGGAAGCTTTTGTTCAGAAAAGTTGCTCCAGTGTACTCCCAAGGTGTCGTGGCTGAGAGTGGCTCCTCTAGGATTGGGCTAGTGGCTGTTGGCTTCCATAATCCATAATCAGATCCCCTGGGCTCTGTCCCCTCCCATGTGGCTGCATGCCATTTTTCCTCCACTTGTTTCAATAGCTTTTGATAACTTCCAGTTTCATTTACTATGTTTTGTGCTCTTAATTATTCTCCCAGGCATTTCTTAAACACTCTACTTTTCAAACGTGGAGCTCTTAATTGGTCTCACTGGTAAAAAGGCAGGCACCTGCATTTTGCCGAATGTCATCTGTATGCAAATTACCAAATAACCACGTAGTCACTCCAACTGGTGGGATCAAGGGCTCTGGGGAGACTTGCTCCTGCCTTTATCGATGACTGCTTCCTGTTCCTATGACCTGAGACACTGGGCATCTGTTGAACTGCCCTGTTCAATATGACATAGTTTTTTTCTTTCCGAGTTCCTAACATAGTGTAGGCAGACAATTATATAAAGCAGGGTACCTCCCTAGAGGAGCCTGCAGCCTAGTCACAGAGACAAGGCATGGCCAGGAAGAGCTACCAAGGAATTATTGTATTCATAATAAGTACTGAATTATGCAGGTGGAGTCCCCCGATGCTGCTTGAGCTCAGGGAAGAGAAACAGTAGCATGAATTTCTTGAAGGAAGGAGATAAGATGCATTTTGAAAGATTTGGGTAGGTAGAAGTAAAAAGAAAGCTCATCCTACGCAGGAGTCCCTTAAGAGTGAAGACATAGCGGTCAGAAGAGCTTGGCTTCTACAGTTGTGGAGGACATTAGCCTTCTGGAGCACAGGAATGTAGTGGTGTTACGGATGTGACAAGCCTTCCACATTACCTCAGTGATAGCACCAGCTAACACCGAGCACTTACTACATGCAAAGTGCAATCTAAACTCTCCATTTGGATCTGCAAAACCCTTTGAAAAGTATATGGTGTCTTCACTGTATTTTGTAGAGACTGAAGTTCAGAAATCTAATGTTATTTGCTTTAAGAATCCAGTGAAATCCAAACTAAACTTCCAGGCTCTGGTTATCAATAGTATAGTCCTACTACTTCCAATTAGTCTTCACCTTTCTCAGATAAGGAAAAGGCTCAGAAAGGTAAAAATACCTATTCTTGGTATACACAATAGAACCTACTCAAACTTTTTTTGGAACAGAAAGGAATATATTAAATGCTGTGAGGTAGCACACAAGCTCTGAGAGACTGGAGGTCGGGTTTATCGGGAACCCTACAACCAACATGATCTTTCAAGACCCCACTATTAATGTTCTTGCACATGGGAACCAAGCGCATGTCATTGAGTTTGAATTATGATGTCCCCAAGAGGCACCTGTCTCCACTGCTGGAAGATAGATCCAAGGTGGCACCTGTTTCTTCCCAACATTGGCTTCCAAAATGATATTTCACAGGACCACATCTGATTTTTAGAGGAAAAAATGGATGAGCATGTCTTCTGGCCCCTCTTTGGGAGAAGCAAGACTCATAAGGTGTGAGGAAACTCTGACAGAAGAATAATTGAAATGAGTGCAAAGATGACAGGACCCCTGAACAACAGCACAGGGCTCCTGGAATGCAGGGGTAAAGATTAGAGCAGATCTTCAGCGCAACATGTAGCAGGATTAGAAACAAAGTTATTCTTAGAAATGTCTTGCTTAGCAGATTATCCTGTTCTTTCTCTTTCCTCTGACCAAAGCTCCTTCACATTGTTTCTCTTCTGCACTTTTGTTCTCACACTTTGGATAACAAATTAAAGGTCAGGAGTTTCTCAAATCCGCACTGTTTCCCTGAGACTTTGTCACACGGATGAGTCTTAGTGAAGCAGTCCCTCTGGGCCTCTTTTAATTTGAACAAACTTTTGACTCAGTAATTTTTCATCCTTTGTGCTGCCACTGTGATAATAAGGAGAATCACTTCCAAGATAGAAATCTAGTTTCCAAAAGTACCATGTCATTGGAAAACATGACAGTTTTTCACACTGTCAGTAAGTCCTTGAGCTGATGTCTTGTCCTGTGTCAATCTATCTCCAGGAACCATGCCCACAATGACACTACCATGTCTCCCAAATAATGGTCCATGGGCTGAGCCTAGGCAACCTGGAAGAGACTCTCCCAGGGAGTTTACTAAATAACATAGACTCCCAGGCCTCTCCTCCAAAGATACTGATTCAGTGAGTCAGAGTAAGGGCTGAGAATCTGCATTTTGTAAAATCCTTCAGTTGATTCAGACTTATATCCAGGCTTAGGACCAATGCATTGCATGGTAGTCTCAGTGACAGTATTTTTAGTTCCAGGATTTATTTTGTGTATTAAAACCACAGTTGTCAAAAGGGGGAAATCTCTGCCTCTAGCAGGGGACTTTTGGGATTGTCTAGAGGCATTGGTGATTTTCATAATGCAGGGGATACTACTGGAATTTAATTGGTAGAGTCCAGGTATGCCCTGAAACCTCACACATTGCACAGCACGGCCATCCATACAGACTTGTTCAGCTTTGCATATCCATGGAGTTAATGCTGAGAGACCCTGTAATAGAGGGTGCTCTTTTATGCTACAACATCACCTTCTCCAAAGTAGACTGATGGCTGTAAGAGTCCTGCAAATGCCAGCCTTTCTTTGACTCTGGATCATTTGAAACACAACTCCAGTGTTCCTGTTGTCATTTCAGAAAGGAAATTTTCCAGACAGTGTCACTGTGACCACTTGATCTCCTCTGACCTCTGGCTCTTAAATTGTACCTGTTCTGACTGTGATTTGGACCCTGGTAACAGTCCTAAAGAGGGTCCCTGCTGGGGCAACCTTCAGGTCTCTTGCCATGAAAGTTTAGGGAGGTGGCAAAGTGTAGTGGCATTAAGCATTTTTCTTCAAAGGAGGACCTGGGTTAGAAACCCTGCTGTGCTGTCCACTGCTTGCAGACACATTATGCTATCTCTAAGTCTCTGCTTCTTTCTTTCTTTCAGATGGAGAGAGTGACAATGCCTACCTACCTAAGTTACAGTGAGCAGGATATGACTATGTGTCTCAGTCAGCTCTTGCTGTGACAATGAATGTCAGTGGGACACCACAATGAGCATCTTTGTTCTGTCAATGAATCTGCAAGTTGGCTGTGGTTTGCTGATTTGGACTGGGCTTGTCTCTGACACTGTGGTGATTCCACAGTGTCAACTACTATTCAATAGTAGTTTTTAAAAACAGGATAAAAGGAGGTACACAAGGGAGCAAGACTTAGCACCCAGGTAAATCTCAAGTTTTGCCCATTAACGACTGTCTCTCTCCCATTGACTAAAGCTAGTCATATGGCCATAGCTTACCTGATGGGCTGTGAAGTAAGTATACCTTGCCCACAGAAAGAAAGATCAATTACCAACCCATTATTACTGCTGTGAATGGCTCCAGAAGTATTTTTGCTGTCCTTAATTAGTTGTTACTTTGAGCTTGTTCCATGCTTATTCTCTGCTAGCCTTGTGCTCTGACTTTTATACTGACCCAGCTCTTAACCAGGACTTCTCAATTCTGGCTGCATATTATAATCCCTGGGGCATTTAAAAAGTGCTGATGCCAGGGTCCCACACCCAAGGATACAGAGTTAATTGGTCAGGGGGTGGCCCAGATGTCAGGAGTTTTACCACCCTCCCATATGATTCTAATGTGTGTTCAAGGTTGGAAAGTATCACTCTGGTCAAAATTTATTTTTAAACCTTGGCTTTGAACTTGCCAGTTCTAGCTTGGTCAGGCTATCAGCCTGTCAGAGCCTGACATCCTCACCTGTAAAATGAGGCTAATAATATGCACTTCCCTGGATTATGTAAAATGGAATGAAACAGTCATGTAACTAGCACTCCATTAGCACTACTGTGTTTCTTTAAAATGGAATTATGTTTTACTTAAGCAGTTGATTCCTTAATGCAAATTGAGGCAATATTGAAAAGAGGGGAACATAAAGTCCTCTTCCTGAAACTTTTGATTTATTGCTTTTAATATTGTTTCTATTACAAACTTTATTTTGATTTTAACCAAGGCTGCAATCATCCTGAAATTTAACGTATATTCCACTTTTCTCCATTTAGTTTGTATGATGATGAACTGATAAGCACAATTTTGAGTGACTAAGCTTTCAGAATTCTGAACATCTCACAAGTTAAAGTAAATCTCCTGGATTAGAAGTCTGAGGTTCAGGCATCTCTCTTGTGGCAGCAGTTTGATCCTTAGGGCACCTTTTGCATGCTCCAGAACCTGTGTCCAGGAGTAGCCTTCAGGGCAGGAGCACAGGAGTCTTAGCCCTCATTTGGAAGGGCCTGCGTCACAGGGTGGGAGGGATGCAACCCAGAAAATGTGTTGCTGCCTTTGTGTGAGGTTAAACTTTATTGTGTCCTCTCTTTTGCCACAGTGTAGAGATGTTTGCACTCACCTGATTCTGTCGGTAACACTTTTACACCAGAATTTATGCCCTTCATTTCCAGTCACGCAAGTACTCTCCTGAATCAGAGCAGAGAGAAGCAGCCCTGGTCTGTCCAGCTGATCTTATCTGCAAACCGATCCCTTCTGGAGGTCCATGGCTGTTGAAGAGTGGTGGATGGTAAGTTATCTTTGCACCCTAGTGGACCTGGTTTCTAATCCAAGATTTTTTTTTTCTTTTAGTAGTACTGGAGATTGAGCCCAAGGCCTTTACACTGAGCTATATCTCCAGGTCCATTTTTTATTTTGAGACAGGGTCTTGCTGTCTCTTAGTCTTGCTAAGAGTTGCCCTAGATGGATTTAAACTTATGATTCTCCTGCCTTCACCTCCCAGAGTGTTGGGATTATATGCCTGGCTCCAATATCTTTAATTTGTTGTCATATTAAGTTTTTGGAGGGTTCTTTAACACTCTGAGCCTCAATTTCCTTAGAAGTATCTCAGGTTTAAGCTTAGCTTGGGCAATTTAGCCACTTAACAAGACTATCTCAGAAGTTTTTTTAAAAAGAATTTCTGGGATATAAATTAATGTGAAGGCCTTTGGTTTAATCCTCAGAATCAGTAAATGAATAAATGTGAAAAATGTGATGTACTTATAGGTTTATATGAAGCTTAACGCTAAATTTATTCACCCATGTAAAAATATTTATTGAGCACCTATTATGTGGTACAGACTCTGTTAGGTACTGGGAATATTGGTGAACAAGACAAAAGGTTCATGTCGCTGGGAACCTTGCAGCCTGGCAAAAGAGATGCTTCCAGCAGAGATTGTGATCCCAACCCTGGCATTTTCTGATGAGAGTGCTCTGTAAGTGCATTACAATAATACCCAGTTTGGTTTTTTGGGGGTAGATTTTACAAGTAAATGTGGATTGAGTGGATGTGACAAATCTAGTCTCACTGCTTCTGTTTAATTACAGAAAAATTCTGGGTAAAAGATAACATAGGAACAAAATGCAGATAAGAGTGGGAAAAAGAAAGGAGAGTTTCAAGTAGAAGGATGAAAAGGGGAAACTGATGGTTAGAGCTCACGCAGAGGTAAAGGAGTTCTCGCGCAATACTTTGAGTTCCTTCAAGAAGGTTTTTACAAAAGAAGCAAGCCTGACCCTTTCTTTCTCATTTCTATATCTGCTCCTGTTATTGGTGTCTGTGGGGAGGAAAGATTTCTACAGCCTGCCGTCACTGAGCCTGTCCATGCTGTTTGGACTTTGAACCTCCAGCACTGTGAGCTAAATAAACCTTCCTTTGTAAGTATTTTGTCTCAGGCATTTTGTTGTAATAGCACAATGTTGACTAATCCAGATGATATTGCTTCTTGTGGGCTGTGAACCACACTTTGAACACCACTGCTATACAGCCTCATAATTTTGGTTGAAAATTAGAGCTACAAAGTCTACCACCACCAACATAGCTATAGCTTTGTCCTTAAAACTCTATAAATGAATGATTAGTCCAATTGATGCTGGATGGTGCATACGTATTCTTATTGGGCAAGTTGGGTTTTCTCTTTGCATTAGTTAATGTTTGCAAGAAAACAGGTTTAATACAGGACACATAAATTTGTAGGGTTATCTTATAATATTCAACCACAAAATCAAATGTATAAGAGAGCAAAATATCTGTCCACTCACTAGAGATCTGCCCACTGACTAGAGGTCTAAAGATTTTAGCCAAGGGCCTGGATCCCATGGCAATGTCTTGTGCAAGTCCATAGCAGGAGGTTGAAGGATCCAAAGGATCTCCACTGGAAAGCTACAGGCCAGAGAGTCTGCTCTAGAAGGCTGAAGGATCTGTGTCAGAAGGCTGAGAGATCTCTACTAGTCAGAAGATGATGCTTGAGACGAGAACGAAGACCAGAGCTCCACGAACGGGAGCAACAGCCCTCCTTGGTGACAGCAAGGATCCAAGCTCCTCCTACAAGAACAGCCAAAGCTCCCTCGAGGAAAGAAAACAGTCAAGCTTCTCCAGGAAAATCAACAATAAAATCTTTTTCTCCCGCTCTCTTTTCATGCTGCTCAGACAAAAATCCCCAGGGGAGGTCGTCCATGCCCAGAACCACACTGACTCAATTCAGCTGGGTATTCCCACTCAAGCTGACCATTAATTAAGCCACCATACTCTTTTTCCTATGAGTCGGGTAAGGAAGTGGAAGGATTCAGAGCTTGGGCTTTTGAGTCAGATCTGCCTGAAATCATCCCCTGTAAGTGCTACTACAACTTACAAAATTATGCAATTGCTCTGACTCTATTTCCTAATCTATAGAATGGCATGAATTGTAGCTTTTGTCTCATGTAGCTGTTGAGTAAAAAGACAGTATTCATAGTGTCCTCTAAAGCAGTACCTGAAATACAGTAAGTTCTCTGCAAATGCTAGTTATTTTAATGGGGGAATATTTACAGTATGAATTAACCATCATGTTTGTGGATTTGCACACATAGTGTCTCATTTGCCCCTCCCAGCAATGCTGTGGAATAGGAATTATTAACCCTATTTTGTAAGAGGAAACTGAGGTGCAGACAGTTAAGTAATTTGTCCTTATGATGCAAAGGATGCTTCACATAGGCATATTTCAGGTTGGCCCCTCATGCTGTATTAGTCCCACAGGGTCTGCAGAAAGCAGGAGTTTGGGGGGGTCTGATGGCCCAAACACAGGCAGAGGTGGCAGTGTGTCACTGTCCATCTCTATGTCTAGGGGCTCCTCATGTTCCCCTCAGTGTCTTTTTCTCCCCACATGTGTACATAAGACTCAGATGTCCTTAGGCTTCAGCTCTGTCCCCTCGATTCGTACTGAATGGTGAGACTGACACAGAAATATTTCAAAGGTGCCTCAGCCAGGCAGGTCATGCTGTCCCATGTACTTAGGGACTGACAGATGTGACAGTGCTTCCCAGGAGACCTGAACCCTGCAGGACAGACGCTTGTAATTGCCTGCTTCCCCTCCTTCAGAGGAGGTCTACAAGGGGCTGCCTGACTTGCAAAGGAGGCTGGCTCCTGGCTCTGGTTCCAGGGTAGGATGTGTCTTGGGTCTTTGTTTTCCCAGTGAAGGCTGAGAGGAAGTGACAGTTCCTATTAGACAAGGTGGTTGTGACCGGCAGGATTTCAAGTCTGCTGGATCAGCGTTCTGGTCTTGGCAGGTTTGGGTAAAATACATTTCAAGGTGTCACTGCAAAAGTGACCTGGTAAGTATAGGGCAAGAAGACAGGTGGCTTGAATTCCAAGGTGGGGTTGGCCACCACTTAGTCATCTGGCTTCCAATGAGGTTAAAAGCTTTGGAATCTTGAGAACTCCTAAGAGAGGAGGAGCCACCCCTAAGGGATAGGTGGGAAAATCTCCTACCTTGATTAGGGCTTTTTTGCATGGATGACACTGGCGTCCATCTCAGGAGTATGAATTATGGGCTATTAAAAGCTTCTGGAGTCTTATATCTCACTTTAAACTTTTTTTTTTATAAAAAAGTACATTGTCTGATGCTTCTGCTGATGATTCTCATGACTGCCTCTTGTCCTCACGGTGAAATCCCACTGGCTACATGGATATCTTATCTGAGGTTTGGGTTTGTCTAGGAGTAGACCATTGAAATCATTAGGTGAAGAGGCATTTTTAATTTGGGAAGAAACTCAAGGACTATCCAGATAGGGATGTGAAAATCCAACAGGAAAGGAAAAGAATAAATCAAACATCACTATATATAGCAAGTGCCAGCTGTGGGCAACTATAGCTTAGTCTTCCTGGATAACTGAGGGATGGTGTGGAACACCCTTGCAGTCACCTCTCCTGGGTGAAAGAGCTGGAGTATTTCTCCAAAAACTCCCTCAGTCTTTGATTGCAACCAACAGCACATACTAGCACAGAGACATGCTTCACACAGGTATAACCTATGGCCCAGGTAACCTACAACACATGTTCACATCTATACATCCTACAACCCACACACAGCTTTCCCATATAACCTGAAGCACACACCTACACAACACAACCTATAGGATATACACATACAATCTGCAACATAGACTTATTGACAATCTCCCCCACAATTCACAACCTACAACCCATAATTCATATACAACTCCTCATAACCTATAACACACCTACATAAACCCATCCTTCAATGACAAATGGTCTATAGCACATATATAATCCATAACCCAAACACACACCACACAGAGACTACAATACATGCATCACACTGGAATTTTTTTAGTTCATCAAACATAGAAAGCTCCCTCTTAATTCCCAACCTTAAAAATGACTTCATTGGGTAGAAAATACAGATACTCCCTAATGAATGATTGTTTCACTTAAGATCTTTCAACTCTGTGGTGGTGTGAAAGCAATATGCACTCAGAAGTTCTTACTGGGTTTGCATTTTGACCTCTTTCTGGGCTATGGTAAGATAAAGCAGAATATTCCTGTACTGCTGGGCATGGGTGGCAACTCCTGACCAAGAGGAAAACAACCCACAGTCTACAGCATGCTGTGTTGTTAAGCTAGGATGTTTAGTAGGTTAGATGCATTCAAAGCATTTCAGTTGTACCATGTTTTCAACTTACCATGAGTTTCTCCGGATATAACCATATTGTAAGTTTAGGAGTACCTGGATGATCATTCAAAAAATCAGTGACAGTACTCACCACAATATAAATCACATAGCAAATGATAATTGATATGAAGGATATATTGTAATATTTTTATGAAATGTACTATATGTTTTAAAAGTCCACTGCATGTATGTTGGAATGAGGTGTTCCAGACTTTAAAGCCATTTCCTACTTGATAAATACATAAATTTTACATACATTTTTATGTAACAAAATGATTCTAAATTTCTTCTATATGAATAAGTTTCTGAAGACAGTTTCATGTGTGAATCTTGTGCCTACATTTCAATCCATTTACAATTTTCTGTAATAGGCATTTTTTATACAGTGGTACCCAAATAGCATTTATTTTAAAAAAAATCATGGAAAACAGAGGGGAAAATATGGGCATTATGGTGATCATGCTGAGTTCCCACTGACTTTGTGCTTTTAGCAGTCAGATCCTGGTGTGGCTGGTACCATTTTTCATATAATTTCTAGAGAATTTCTAGAAATGCTTCATCACTTCCTTACCAGCTTATATGGACTGTGATACCCCCCATAATGGGCATCATTTACACAGAAAGAATCCTCTTAAGCCTTGTCACTGCTCCACCTTAATCCCCCTCCCCCAACTCACTCTAAAGTTGTGTACAAGCACATACATCTCTGGGTCTCTAGGCCTTCACAATCAGAACTTGACTCTAGGATTTGAGGCAGAGGGGTGGGCAATGACATGGGTGGGTTTTGACTTGGCACTCACATCTCTTTTAAGGTCTCAGGAATTAAAGAGGGATATAGGATGCAGTGACATAGGGTCATGGTTATTAAATGATGTATGATTTCAGCACAAAGGGGGGCTCCCTTGATGTTCTACATAAAAATTAGCAACTCAGAACCGAAAAACACAGTGGATTCCAAGTTTGAATGTGTCTTAATGTGTCTGGGTCCTTCTTTGATCCATTCTTCTCAGACAAATAGCACAATCGTTTGGATGTTGAATGTTTCATGAAGGTCCAAGTGTTAAAGGCTTGGTCCATAGAGTGGTGCTTTTGAAAAGTACTGTGGACTTTTAGGAGGTGGGCCATGAGGGAGGTGTTTGGGTGATGGAGGCTGTGCCTCTTTGGAGAAGGGAGAGCCTGGAAGCCCCCTCCTCACTGTTTTACTTCCTGGTCACTAGGAGAGCAGTTTGCTTCACTCTATGCCCCCTGCTGTCAGTGACCAGCACTGGCATCAGAGGCCCAAAGCAATGGTCCTGCCTGATCTAGGGCTGGACTCTCTAGACCATGAGCCAAAATGAATCTTTTCTTTTATAAACTAATTATCTCTGGTATTTTATTATAGCAACAGGAAGCAGGCTAACACAAACATGTTTCTCCCCACAGCTTTCATTCAGTACTTATTCAGTACTCAATCAGTACTTGAACATCTATGCTGGCTGAAACATGATACTGTGCAATTTGTCATCGTTCTTTGTTTATTTTGTACTCCTCAGTAGAATGTAATCCCAGATAGGGAACTCATCTGTCTTGTTCACTGTTGGGTTATCATTGGCTCTAACGTTGCCTGCCACATAAGAAGCTCCCAATGGATATTTACTGAATGAATAGAGGTGAGAAAAAAGTTAATACCACCCAGAAGATCTCAGTTCAGTGGGAAAAGTTGGGGGAATATAAACCACTAAAGTACAAGGTAATGGTTTTCTAGTAAAGATGTGCAAAAGCTTCAAAATGACACATGATGACAGGAACAAACCCTGCAGGGGAGTGTCAGAGAAGCTAATGGTTGATCTGATTCTTCTCAAAGAGCTACTATTTCTTAAATGAGTAAAGTAGAGAAAAGGGTAAGCAGCTGAAGTGTGTCCCCAATTCCTACATTGAAGTATAAACCCTCAGGATCTCAGACTGGGGCTGTGTTTTGAGATAGGGTCCTTAAGGACACAGTAAGTGTTAAATTATTAGGGATAGTTCTTATTAAAAATGTCTGGTATCTCTGTTAGAAGAGAAGGATAGCACACAGGTATACACAGTGGGAGAGCATATGAAGACACAGGTAAAGGGTGACCATCTGCAAGCCAAGGAGTGAGGCCTTGGTAGAAAGAATGCTGCTGTCACCTTGACCTTGCCCCTCTAGCCTCTGGAACTGTGTGACATAATGTCATACACTCTTATAGGTACAAGAGTGTAGAAGTGGGAAGGAGCATGGCTTCTTTTGGAGCTCCTAGTCTTTTGGTAGGATTACAGGAAAATAATTTGAGGAAGAGAGTTGGTTGCTAGAGAAGGAAGGACAGGGGGTTTCTATGTCTATGTGACTGAAGGGCCGAACAATGGTGGGTGGGGTCGAGTCTGTGCTACACTGGTGAGCTCAGACCCTGCCTAATAGGGGCAGATGAACATTGGTTCCAACTTGGTTATTACCATAAGGAAATAGAGATCAAATGTTACCAGATTCCTTATGTTTTCAGATGGGGCAGATGTAAAAATTTTATGTTTATTCTTATGATTTTTGAAAGTCAGCAACTTATAAAAATATTTCAAATCCTGTGTGTATCACAACGGAATATTAATTAGACTATCTAGTTGTGGGCTGTCAGTTTGTGATTCCCAAAGCAGCTGAGGGTTGATACATAAAGGATGTCACATGTATGATAAGAAATACAAACCCCTCCAGTTTGGCAGCAATGACAATGGGAAAGAAATGTGACATGAGCTTATACTTTTGGTAGTTTAGGGCAGGAGTCCACAAATATATTCTTAAAGCACTAACTATTACTGAGGTTTCAGGACAAAACCTTGCTCCAGGGGTCCCAACAGACCAGGCTCGACCACCTGTCCTAAAACAGCAATCAAGGAGATGGGCCTGGTAAAGGGCAGGAGAGTTGCTTGAGTCAGCATTCTTATAAGCATAGATAAAGAGGTTCAATCTACCTTTGAGAGGCCATGGGACACTTTGGAACGTTGTAGGAAAGATGAAAAAAGATGAAAGTTTGGAGTTGCATGGTTGGGAAACTGCATAACTGGCAGGATAGGTAATCCTGGTCAAGCCAGGGTCTTGTGGTTATCTCAGGATTGTTCTGCAGGGTTGAGAGATGCAAAAATGAAGGCAGAGATGCCAAGCTTTCTCCTTCTTTCAGGTACCTACTGAGCATTAGCAGGCCTATCCTCTAAGTCCCTGCTATCCAAAGAGTAAATATTTTCAATTTTGTGGGCTGCATGGTCTCCTTTGTAGCTACGCAAGTCTGCAGTTGTAGCATAAAAACAGCTATGGGTAATATGGATGAAAGTTTGAACAGCTGTGTTCCATTCAGCTTTGGTTGATGGTTCATGGTTCAGCCAGATTTGGTTCATGGGCTGAAGTTTGCTGATCCTTGCTTCAGGACATTGGGGAGAGGAGTTTGGAGACTACTCTGCTTAAGATGAGAAGTGGACCTATGGGAGTAGAGAAGATGGTATAGATTCAAGAACTACTTAGCAGCTAACACATCAAGACTTCTATGAAGGGTCACTCAAAGGGGGGGAAAGAATCACGGATAATTTTCAGCTTTCTGGCTGCAATGATGGGGTCTGTTTGGACCCTGCTAGTGTCCATGACCTTCCAAAGCAGCCTACTCCACATTGGGGCAACCCTGTTAAATTCCTTCTCCTCACAGACCCTGATGATTGTCCTTAGATGACAGACCTTCCAAGAATTGTCCTGTCCTGCTCAGATGGCTGTAATAGAAAAGTTCATTCTGTTCTGAGGAGAAGAATATGAATGTTTCATGTCTGTTGCCTTCAGGTGATTTAGTTTCTCACTCCTGGTGTTGGGACAGAAAAATGGATCTTCAAGCAATTAGAGCAACAGTGTGCTGCAGGGATCAGAGCATGCTTGGGCTTGGGTTGTCAATTATCAAATCTCTGTAGGTCCTCACTTCCCAGAGCAGCATGGAAAACATTTGCTAAATTATACTCTGAGTAGAGGCCACACGGCCAGACCTGAAATTCATTTTCTGGTTCGTATTTGCAAAGACAGGAGCTCACTCTCTGTGCTCCAGGTGGCCACTGGAGCCATGCAGGGTGTCAGGGGATGCCAAACTCAAACACACACACACACACACACACACACACACACACACACACACACAGAGAGAGAGAGAGAGAGAGAGAGAGAGAGAGAGAGTGTATGTGTGTGTGTGTGTGTGTGTGTGTGTCTCATTTGCCAGAATGTGTGATGGCTCTGAGGAACAGGAGTGGTGAGGAGGTGAGCACTGGGACCTGTGCTGGAGCTAATACATCCTACTCACAGGTTGGCATTGTGTGCTGCAGCCATGCTGAGAAGTGTGTACCAAATGGCCCCCAGACACTTAACAGCCAGAGGAGGAAAGGACCTATCTCCCAGAGTGCTGGAGAGTGGGCTGCTCCTGATTTTGCAGAAAATTGCAGCATGAAACTTTGAGAGGGAAGACCTGGAGAATGCGAGAGGACCTACATAAGGCTCAAATTGTTTAAGACTCATCAGGCCTAGCCTATAGCTAGAGGTGAATGAGACACTAAAAAGCCAGGAGATTAAAGACTCGGTGAGTTTGAGGAAGGAAACTCATCCTTTGGACAGTACAGCAGGAATTGGACCCTCTCACATAGATTTTTATCAGTGACTGCTTCTGAAACTAAATCCAGCTCATTGGTCATAAATTGACACATAAACTAACTTGTGATTGTTTTAGCACATTGCTTGGCTAAAAGATGCTCAAATAGCTGGCAAAATATTCTATATGTGTGTTTGTGAGGGCATTTCCAGAAGACATCAGCATTTGAATTGATGGATTAGATGAAGAAGTTCCATTCTTATCTTGTGGAGGTAAGTATCATCAAATCCCTAAAGAAGCTGAATGAAAGAAAAAGGCAAAATGAAGGGAAACTTTCTCTTCTTGAACTCAGACATCCATTTTTCCTGACACTGGTGGTTCTAGTTCTTGGATCTTTGCAGTAGAACTGAATTATACCACTGGATTCTTTGAAATCTTCAGCTAGCAAACAGCAGATCTCAGAGACTTCTGACCCTCTACAGTTGTGCAAGAGGTAATTCATATAATAAATTTTCCTCTTTCCAGCTCTATCTTTATCTGTATTCCTGTCTTTATCTCTGTCATCATCTCCATCTCTTTATATCATCTATCATATCTATTTATCATCTATGTATCTATAATCTCTCTATCAATCTATTATCTCTCTATCATCTATCTATCTATCTATCTATCTATCCATTTATCTATCCTATTAGTCATGGCTAATGCACTCGAATGCACAGACAGTATTAAGGATGTAATTTGATTGGCATTAGACATTAGATGTGTTCTCGGCTTCATCTTTTTTCATTTAAAAAATTTTTAAAAACAAGCAAAAGATAGAAATGTTACAGAATTTCAAAAAAATAGGAAATTAACACTAGTTAATATATTGCATATTGCTATCTTAGGAGTAGTTGTTTAGGTTACAAGATTTAGGCATGATAAAAATGATCAATCAGACAATGAGAGCACAAACTGCTCTTGATGAACTTACAAAGACTCGTAGTTATCTATCTTGTATATATATACATACAAACATATATGTGTATACCTATATTCAAATAGTCTTTTCCCTTCTTCCTATTTTACCTTCCCCAGCCCCAGGTGTTCTTTCCTTTTGAGCACTTTCTTTCCCTTTCATTTTACAATATCTGTTGTACATTTTGGATCTTGTTACTCCTTCAGTTTTTTGTACATAGAGAGACAATATGATATTTACACATGTGAGTTTGATTTATCTCACTTATGAGTATGTTCTCAAGTTGCATCCATTTACCTATAAAAGCCTCAAGTTTATCCTTCTTTATAGCTGAGTAATACTCTAGTGCATAAAATACTGTAACTTTTTATCTATTCCGTGTTTGATGGGCATCTTGGTTGTTTCCAAGATTTAGCTATTACACATTATGCTGCTATAAACATGGGTGTACATATATTGCTGTGGTATGATGCTTTCAATTCTTCTGGGAAAATACCCAGAAGAGGAATAGCTGGACTGAATGGGACTTCCTATCCTAGTTTTTGGAGGAATCTCCACCTTGATTTCCACAGTGCTTGTACCAGTCTACACTCCCACCCACAGTGGAGAAACATTCCTTTTTCCCCACAGCCGCATTTGTTATTGGTTGATTTCTTCATGGCAGCCATTCTTTCTGGAGTGAAATGGAATCTCAATGTTATTTTAATTTGCATTTCTTGAATGACCAGTGGTATTGAACATTTCTTCATGTATTTATTTTCCATTTGTATTTCTTCATTCGACAAGTGTGTGTTCTTCTCTGAAGCCCAGTTTAGGTCTGGGCCTTTGAATTTGGGGGTCCTGATATTTTTCAGTCCTTTATATATTCTAGCTATAAGTCCTTTGTCTGAGAGACAGTTGGCTAAATTTTTTTTCCATTCTGTGGGTTTTATTCTTACTCTTCTTTTCACTGTTGGTGGTTTCATTTGAAGTGCAAAAAATTTTAAATAAGATGAGATCCCAGTTGTTGATTTTCTGAAGCACATCCCATGAGGTATGCATTTTGTTCATGAACTGCCTACCCCTATGTCTTCATGAACTGCCTACCCCTATGTCTTCAAGATTTTTACCTACCTTGTCTTCCAGTAAAATTAGTGTTTATGTTTTAATATTTAGATATTTGATCCATTTTGACTTTAGCGCATGGTGATAAACGTGGGTCTAGTTTCAGTCTTTGGCATGTGAAAAGCCAATTTTTCCAGGATCATTTATTAAACGGGCTATCTTACTTCCAGTGAACATGTTTGGCCCCTTTATCAAATATAAGGTGGCTGAGTGTCTTTATGGCTGTGTTTGCATCTTCTAATCTGTTCCATTGATCCTTTAGTCTTTTTTTCCAGTACCATACTGATTTTATTATAGTAGCTTTGTAATATAATTTCAAGTCCAGATTGTAATGCCTCCTGCTTTGCCTTTGTTGCCCAGAGAATTACTTTTGCTATTCTAGGTCTCTTCTATTTCCAAATGAATTTTAGGAATGTTTTTCTCTAAATTCAAGAGGTATGCTAATGGTATTTTGATCAGGATTGCATTAAATTTGTATAACAGTTTTAGGAGTATGGCCATTTTCACTATGTTGTTTCTTCATATTCATGAAAAGGGATGTCTTTCCATTTTCTGATATCCTCTTCAATCTCCTTTTTTTTTTTTTAGAGTATTATAGTTTTCAATGTACAGATCTTTTACATCCTTTGTTAGATTGATTCCTATGTATTTCTTTTTGGGGGATGCTACTGTGAAAGATGTTATTTCCATAATTTCTCTCTCACTGAGTTTGTTGTTTATGTTCAGGAATGGCACTGATTTTTGAGTGTTGGCTTTGTAACCAACTATGCTGCTAAATTTGCTTATTACCTCTAGTAGTCTTTTGATGGAGTTTTCGGGATCTTCTACATAGAGTATCATGTCAACTGCAAATAATGATAATTAAACTTCTTCTTTTCCTATTCTTATTCCTTTTATTTCTGTCTTGTCTAATTACTCTGGTTAATGTTTCCAGAAATATATTGAATAGGACTGGTGATAGTGGACATCCTTGTCTTGTTCCCGATTTTAGAGTGGAAGCCTTCAGTTTTTGTCCATCTAGTGTGATGTTGGCTGTTTGTTTGACTTGGATGGTTTTTATCAGATTGAGGTAGAGATCATCTATTCCTATTTTCTGTGGGATTTTTATTATGAACAAGCGTACTTTATCAAAAGCTTTTCCTATAACTATTGATATTATCATGTGATTTTTGTCTTTGGTTTTGTTGATATGGTGTATTACATTTATTGATTTGTGTATGTTGAACCATCTCTGTATTCCTGGGGTGAATTCTACTTAGTCAAGGTGTATAATCTTCTTGATGATTTATTGCATTTTGTTTGCTAGCATTTTACTGAGAATTTTTACATTGATGTTCACCTTTTTGTTGGATCTTTCTCTAGTTTTGGTATCAGAGTAACACTTATCTCCAGGAATGAGTTAGAGAGAACTGCTTCCCTTTCAATTTCATTAAAGAGTTTGAGCAGTCTTGGTGTTAAATCTTCTCTAAATTTCTTGTAGAATTCAACCATAAATCCATCAGGACCAGACCTTTGTTTTGCTGTTAAGTTTTTAATTACATTTTCAATTTTAGTAACTGATAGGATGTTATTTAAAATTTTTGTGGCTTCTTGTTTCAGGTTTGATAATTCATACTTTTCTAGGAATCTGTCCATTTCCTCTGTGTTTTTCAGCTTATGTGAGTAAAGATTTTCAAGGTAGGTGTTGATGATCTTCTGATTTTCTAAGGATCTGTGGTAATCTACCCTTTTCATTCCTCACTGCATAAATTTGTGTTTTCTTTTCCTTTTTCTTGACAAGGTTGGCAAGATGTTTATCACTTTGTTTATCCTTTCAAAGAACCAACTCTTTGATTGTTTTCCTAGTCTCAATTTTGTTAATTTCTGCTTTGATCTTTGTAATTTGCTATTTTCTTTTGGCTTTGGGTTTGACTTGTTTTTTTCCTAGAAGCTTGAGGTGCAGCATTAGGTTGTTTATTTGTCCTTGTTCTGTTTTCATGATGTGACAATTCATTGCTATATATTTCCCTCTAAGGACCACTTCCATTGTGTCCCATAGGTTCTGGAATGCATTTTCATTAAATTATAGATATTGTTTAATTTCTTCTTTAATTCAACCTGTGATCCATTGTTTGTTCAACAGGGTATTATTTTATTTACATGTGTTTATGTAAGTTTTGCAGTTTCTTTTGCCATTAATTTCCAATTTTAAGCACTGTGATCAGATAATATGCATGAGATAATTTCAATCCCTTTGCATTTACTTAAGCATGTTCTATAGATTAGTGTATGGTCTATTTTAGAAAATGTCCCATGCGCAGCTGGGAAGAATGTGTATTCTAATGTTGTTGGGTCTAACACTCTATACACAACTGTTAAGTCCATTTGGTCACTTCTGTTATTCAATTTTGTAATTTCTTTGCTGAGTTTTTTTTTTTTTGGGTCTGGTTGATCTATCTCTTTGTGTCAGTAGGTATTAAGATCCCCAGTTATAATTGTATTATTGTTTATTTGATTTTTTGTGCCTATCAGTATTTGTCTTGTATAGTAGGGTGCTCCCATATTTGGTGCATATATATTTATGATTGTTATCTCTTCCTCTTGAAGTTTTCCCCTAACAAGTCTGTAGTGACCTTCTTTATCTCTTTTGATCACTTTTGGTTTGAAGTTAACATTGTCTGCAAACAGAATAGCTACCCCCATTTATCTCTGGGTTCCTGTCACACGGAATATTGCTTTCCATCCTTTGATTTTCAGTCTATGAGTTTCCTTTTGAGGTAAATATGTTGCTTGTATAAAGCATATTGTTGGATCCTGTTTTTTTTTTGATCCATTCTGCCAATCTGTTTGTGTTAATTGGTGAATTGAGGTCATTTGCATTGATAGTAATAAACTGATATATACTGGCTTAACCTTGTCACGTTATTTTTTTGTTGCTCATTCCTTGCTTTTCTGCCTTATTTAATTGTCTGCTCTGCCTACTTGTTTTTTTCTGTTGTTGTTCTTGGAATTTTGGTCATTTTTGTCTTTATCTAATGTCTTTCAGTATTCTTTCTAAGGTTGGTTTTGTGGACATGAATTTCTTCAGTTGTTCTTTGTCATGGAAGTATCTTATTTCTCCATTAATTTTGAAAGACAGTTTTGCAGGGTACATCAGTCTGGGTTGAAAGTTGTTTTCTTTTAGGGCTTGAAATACTTCACTCCAACCTTGTCTTGATTTGAGGGTTTGTGCTGAGAAGTTGGTCATGATTCTGATGGGCTTTCTTTGATACGTGAACTGTTTCCTTTCTCTAACAGCTTTTAATATTCTGTTTTTATGCTGAGTTTCAGGAATCTTTATTATTTTATGTCTGGATGTAGATTTATTTTGTTTATGGCTGTTTGGAGTTCTATATGACTCATTTATCTGTATATCAGAGGCTTCTTCTATGCTTAGGAAGTTTTCTGTTATTATTTCTGCAAATAGGTTTTTTATTTCATTTTTGTTTATTCTTGCATTTTCATTGATATCTACCAGTCTTTTATTTTTCTTTGCATTGTCTTTGAGCTGTTGAATTGTTATTTCATCATACCTTGATATTTTTAATAGTTCTTTCCTTTCATGATTGCTAGCTGTGATCCTGTCTTCAAGGTCTGACAGTCTATCTTTAGTTTTGCTCAAATGGTTTTGTCAGCTTTCAATGGAATTTTTGATATCCTAGATATTGCTTTGAATTTATTTCATGCATTCTACTTATTTTATATATTGTTCATCCAAGGTTTCCATCATTTCCCCATGCTCCTGTACTTTTTTAAATCTATGTTTTCTGTAGCTATGCTGAGCAGTTCCTATTTTAAGTTTGTCATTTCTTCCTTTATCTGAGAGAATATATCTAATCTGATTTTCTGTATAGTTTCATGGATTTGTTTCTTAATGTCACTTGCTGTCTTTTCAGAAATTTCAGGTGTGTAACTTCCAAAAATCTTCTATTTTAATGTCTCCTATGCTTGTTCCAAATGGGCTGGGTATTTGAGACTGCATTTTCTTTTTTCACTTTGCTGGTTGCTCCTCTTGGTTAATATTTTGGTCTTTTCAGTCCCACTAGTCTTACGTGTCCCTTGAGTGTATCTTAGAGTCCTACTGTG
>PVJX010023202.1:0-29586 GCA_004027295.1 Dolichotis patagonum | reverse complement strand
TCTTTCTGGAGTGAGATGGAATCTCAGTGTGGTTTTAATTTGCATTTCTCTCATGACTAATGATGATGAACATTTTTTCATGTATTTATTTGCCATTCGTATTTCTTCATCTGAGAACTGTGTATTCATTTCAGATGCCCATTTTTGGATTGGGTCTTTGAATTTCGAGTGTCTGATTTTTTTTAATTCTTTATAAGTTCTAGACAGAAGTCCTTTGTCTGAGGCACAGTCCATGCAGATTTTTTCCCAATTTGTGGGTTTTCCTTTCACTCTGCTGGAAATCTCTTTTGACATGCAGAAACTCTTTAATAAGCTATGGTCCCAGTTATTGATTGTGGGAAGTATTTCCCATGTGGTTTGATACTTGTTCATGAATTCTCTACCTACTCCTATATCTTTGAGGTTTTTACCTACTTCGTCTTCCAACAAATTTAGTGTTTGTTTTAATATTTAGATCTTTGATACATTTAGATTTTAGTTTAGTACATGGTGATAGCCATGGATCTAGTTTTAGTCTTCTGCATATGGATAGCCAATTTTTCCAGCACCATTTGTTGAAGAGACTGTCATTCTTCCAGTGAGCATGTTTGGCCCCTTTATCAAAGATAAGGTGGTTGAGTGAGTTTGTGGTTGTGGTTGTATCTTCCAATCTATTCCATTGATCTTCAGGTCTGTTTTTATTCCAGTACCATGTAGATTTTATTACTGTAGCTTTGTAGTATAATTTCAAATCAGGGATTGTGATGCCTCCAGCCTCGCCTTTGCTGCTTAGAATTGTCTTTGCTATTCTGGGTCTCTTCTGGTTCCAGATGAATTTTAAAAGTGATTTCTCTAGATCTATGAGGTATGTTAGTGGTATTTTGATTGGGATGGCATTGAATCTGTATAGTAATTTTGGGAGAATGGCCATTTTCACAATGTTTGTTTTTCCTATCCATGAACAGGGGATGTCTTTCCATTTTCTCAGGTCCTCTTCGATTTCTTTTTTCAACGTATTATAATTTTCCTTGTATATTCCTTTTACTTCTTCTGTGAGATTAATTCCTAAGTATTTCATTTTTTTGGATGCTAGTATGAAGGGTGTAGCTTCACTTACTTCTCTCTCAGTATTTTTATTGTTAGTGTATAGGAATGCTGTTGATTTTTGAGTATTGACTTTGTATCCAGCTGCATTGCTGAATTTATTTATTATATTTAGGAGTTTTTCAATGGAGTTTTGGGGGTCTTCTATGTAAAGTGTCATGTCATCTGCAAATAATGATAATTTAACTTCCTCTTTTCCTATCTTTACTCCTTTTATTTCTCTCTCTTGTCTAATTGCTCTGGCTAGTATTTCTAGTACTATGTTGAATAGGAGCGATGACAGGGAACATCCTTGTGTTGTACCTGATTTTAAGGTAAAGGCTTTCAGTTTTTGGCCAGTAAATGGAAGATGTTATCCTCACTGCCTTTTAGTACTGTATGCAAGTTGTGACTGTGGTTCAAAAGCCTCAAGAAACCATTAAATGTCATTTCATATACTTTAAGTATTTCAGAAACTTTCTGTTTTCTAGAAAGTGAGTCTAAGATAAGTTTCTATGCTTGAAACTTTGAGCATTAAGTATCTGGGAAATATGTTTTTGTAAGGTAACTCCTATCCAAATTGCTAGAATAAGTTGTTTTGTATATAAGTCTCAAACATGAAGAGGTTCTAAGTAAGTGCAAATTATAATAAAATTAATAAATGACATCATAGAATTTTAAATGGGCTTTGAAAGAATTCATTGTGGGCTTAGATTTATTGTAATTCTAATCTTTTAGGTTGTGATTCAGTATTATGTGGCATTAAAACTCAATTAAATAAAAAATAAGTGAAGAATTAAGTAGAGGCACTCATCTCTCAGTTGGCTCAGTCTCTCAAATGATGACTTAAAATACGTTATATGCCAAAATTGTAATTGTTCTTATTGTTCACTCTATTCTAAAATAATTGCATGTATAATTAACATCAGTTAATAAGAGACATTAAATTATCCTATTCATAAATGCACTAGATTGTCATAAATTTTCCAAATATAATTGCAAACTTTAGGTTTTATTTCATTTCTTGTGGATGAACTATAGACTTTAAATGAATTTGTGTATGTATCTACTTACCAAAAATTTTATTAAATTAGAAACTATTTGATTCAGCATTCCCTCTTCCATCATTGTGACAGGAGATGTACCAGGTAGGAACTCCCAGGGAATACTATCCATTATTGCACATTTAGCTCCTCAGCACCAGGTAACTAGAGAAACTCTCAGTCTACAGGACTCGGCATTTCTCATGTCTCACCCTGTGACCTAGGGCAGCAGTGGAGAATGCCTTCTCTTCTGTGCCACAGGAACAATAATAGGGATAGAGCAGATATCTTCCAAATACTTTGAAGCTAGAGAGACAAGACTAACTGTGCAAAGTAGGTTGTCATTGGAACTAAAACCTGCTACAGTAGGCCAGATGCCGGGAAAATCAGAACGTGAATGAGAAAACATAACCCACTGAGGACAACATTGAGATGAATCAGATGATGAAATGATCTCACAAATATTTTGAAGCTGCCATCATAAATGTGCTTCATCAGCAGACTGTGGCGACTCTGAACAAAAGGAGAATAAATCTCAGCAAGGAAGAAGACATTTTAAAAGTGAAAATTAGTGAAATGAAACATATAATAACAAAGAAAATCTAGTTGGTTGACCTCATCAGTAAAGTTGAGATGCAAAGTAAATCAGTAAACATGAGGACAAACTCAAAGGATTTACAGTTACAAAAACAAAGAAAAAATAGGCTTTCTTGTCTTGTCTTGTCTTGTCTTTCTTTGTTTCTTTCTTTTTCTTTCTTTCTTTCTTTCTTGTGGTAGGGACCAAACCCAAGGCCTTGTACATGTGAGGCACATCACAGAGTGGCATCTCTACTCAAATAACAGGGTTTAAAGAAAAGAGCTTCAGGGACCTGTGAGTCTATAACCAAAAAAATATCTTTCATATTGTTGTAGTTCTAGGTGGACAAGGAAAAGATGGTAGGGCTGAAAAATATTCAAAGAAGTAATAGCTGAAACTACTGAGAAAAAACCCATAAAACTGCTGATTCCAGAAGCTGAATGAATTATAAATAAACTGTAAGAAGATATACAGTTAAACTGCTGAAAACAAATTTTAAAAACCTTTAATCTGTTAAAAGAAAAAAAATCCATTATTCTACATCTGGCAAAAATATCCCATTAAAAGTAAGAGAAACTTAGATACTAAATATGGCTATAGTACCTCCCATGAAAGAATGATGGAAGGAAACCTCCCAACAGAAAGATCAGAGAAGAAAGCTTGAAACTACAGGAAAAAAAAGAAAAGAAAAGAAATAGATGAATGAAACTATGAGTTTCTTAAATTATAGTCGAGGTTTGAAGAAAAAATTTAATACCATTTTAAAGGTTCTAAATGTGTCTAAAGGACATATAATTATATTTAAATAATAGAAGTAAGTACATAAGGAAATACTTAATATAGTTTTATTTTGAAAGTGGAGAAAAGAAAGGAATCCCAATGTTCTACTTCCAGTTGTAGAAAAAATGATACAAGTGGCCTGTATTAGGTTGTTTGTACTGATTGTAATAATCAGAGCAACTGCTAAGAAAACTACACAAGTGAGATACTCAGAAAAACTGAATAAATCAAGATGGAATCCTAACTCTGTATGAAGGCAAGACAGAGGAACAAGAAGCAGAGGTAGTCACAGGCTCAAAATATACCAACTAAATATCAGTGGCAGAGTTGATCTTAAAATGAAACTCATTTCAAACATAACTTGTATAAGTTGATAGCAAGAGAATGAAAGTCAGCCCAAAGAGTACTTTAAACACACACACACACACACACACACACACACACACACACACACACAGAGAGAGAGAGAGAGAGAGAGAGAGAGAGAGCGCTATATAAGATTTAGTAGACTCCAGGACAACTTCTATCTTCTTTGAAGATAACTTCAAAGAAAAACAGGCACTACATAATGGTAAAAGGATGACCCTACCAACAAATAAAAACTCATTGACCTGAAAGGAACTTTAGTGAAATCTACAAGTATATTTGGGAACTGCCACCAACTGATAGCAAAGACATTAAAGTACTTAATGCCATTGACCAGTAAAATCTAATTTATAATCACATAATTTACATTATTTTAAAGCACCCATGGAACATTCTGCAATGCGCACTATGTCCTGACTCATAAAGCCATATTTAAAAGAACTTAAGTCATACAAAGTATTTTCTGTGAACATGAAGTAAAATTAGAAATTATTAACAAACACAGGAAAATATGTAAACACAAGAATAAATAACTCATGGTTCCATGGAAAGATCTTAAAGCAAGTAAATATGTGTAGATCCAAATGAAAAGGAAAATAGAGAACATCAAATTGTGTGAGATGTAAGTAAGGACATGCTTAGAAGACAACTATAGTATTGAATGATTCTAATTAGAAAGAGGAGAGTCTGAATAGTTTTTACGTCCACTAAATAACCTAGAAGATGATAAAATGAAGACATATATCACTAATATTAGAAATGAAACAGTACCATATCATTACTATTTCTGCAGCTTTTAAAAGGACAATAATGATATTCTGCAGGCAGATTTATGCTTATAAATTTGACAATTTAGGTTAATGACCAAATTCACAAAAAAATACAGAATGCCAAAATTCAGTCTATGTGACATACAGATAACATAATTGTTACATAACTACTAAAGAAATTTAATTTGTAATTACACCACTCCCTGTCAATGTCCCAAACAATATTATTTCTTTAGAGACATTTACCAAACATTTAAGCAGAAATTTAAACTAATTTTGCACCATATTAGTAAAAAGTGTGAAACACTTCTGGATTCATGTCATATGGCCAGTACTATCCTGCTACCGAAACCAGCAGACAGACAGACAGACACACACACACACACACACACAAATTATAGACCAATATATCTCATAACTATATATTCAAAAATTCTTAATATTAACATATTGAATCTAACAAAAAGTAAAACGTTTTGTGTACTATAGGCAAGCGGGTTTTAATTCAGGTATGCAAAGCTGGTTCAATATTTGAAAATTGATCTATGTAATCCATCGTAGCAATGAGCTAAAGAATAAATCTTATAAGCATATTTTTGACACAGAAAAAGGATTTGATTAAATCCAGAATTCATTCATGATTTTAAAATATTCTTAGCAGCTTAGTTATACAGAGTAACCACAACAACATTATAAAATATATGTGTAAGTTACAAGTAACATCATACTTTATGGTGAAGGGATCAATGCTTTCCCCAGGTTGAGAACAAGACAGTTATATCTGCCCTTCCACTCAGTGTAGTATCTATCCAGTAAATAGAGCAAGAAAATAAAGGCATAAAGTTTTGAAAAGAAAAACAAATCCTTTCTATTTGTAGATGGCATTATTGTTTACAGAGAAAATACAAAGTGATTTACAAAATAGTCCTATACAAAAAAAGATTTCAGCAAGATTATAAGGTACAAAATCACCCAAAAAACAATCACTTTTCTACATAATAATAATAAGCACATGGAAATCAAATTAAAAACACAATGCCATTATAATTGATCCAAAGAAAATGAAATATTTAGATAGAAATGTAGCAACTATATGTAAGAGCTATATGCTGACATTTACAAAATACTGACAAAAGAAAAAAGAAATCAAAGGAAACCTAAACAAAATTAGATTGATGGGTTAAAAAGCTTGAACAGAGTAAAAACTTTACTTCTCTCTAAATTTAACATAAAAATTTTCAAAACCCAACAAGATTTTTGTAGGCTTAAGGTAATCTCATTTCAAAGTTTATACAGCAATGGACCTAGGAAATCTAAAACCACTGAAAAAGAAATCATGGGAGAAATCAGTCTGTCCACTGTCACTGGCAGTAATCATGACAGTGTGATGATTACTAAGCTGTTAACATAAAGGTCAGTGTAATAACCAGAAACAGACTGTTAGCATTCAGTTACTGTAATAATTATCTGAGTTCATTACAAAGAGGAAAGGTTTATTTAATTTCACCATTTTGGAGGTTGGTTGGCGTTACTGGTTTGGGGTCTGAAGACAGGCAACATAGTAAAGCAAATCCTCTCACCTCATGCCAGGAAGCAAAATAGCAAGAAGAGATCAGGGTCACACAATCCCCCGCAAAGGTACAGCACCAGTGGCCTTAAAGCTTTTAGCACCTCACAGTAGTGCTAAGGATTCAATACATGGGCCTTTGGAATACGTCAAAATCCAAACTATATAGTATAGGTCCTCAGGAATATGACTCACTTTTGACAACGATACAAAATGATTAAATAAAGAAAAGATAGTCTTCATGTTA
The DNA here is from genome assembly GCA_004027295.1 of Dolichotis patagonum. Taxonomy (NCBI): domain Eukaryota; kingdom Metazoa; phylum Chordata; class Mammalia; order Rodentia; family Caviidae; genus Dolichotis; species Dolichotis patagonum. Next base: position 23,174 of record PVJX010023202.1, on the reverse strand, counting down.
ATTCTAGCCGGAGCAAGTGGACATTCATCACACCAAAACCAAGAGGAGGGAAAACCTTGACTATCTTTTAACTTTTACTTTTTTAGATAAAAATAAAATTTGTATGAAAAATGTAAAACTAGAACATTTTTAAAAATCATCAGAATATGTTTGGGACCATAGTGCAGAAGGTTTTTTTAAGCTTGATGATACCAAAAGTATGGGCCAGAAAAGAAAAAAAGATAAACCTCATCACCAAAACTTTTATGAATATATTGAAATACAAAATGTGAAAAGACAAATTTCAGATATGCAGAAATTATTTGCTATAAATATGATGAATGACCAGACTATATAATGGTAGAATGTATAGACTATATCAACTACACTAGGATATATAGATGTACAGACTATATCTACTAGGATATAGAGACTATAGCAACCAGGATGATACCAAGATATGCTAGGATGCTAGGATGTATAGACTGTATAAACTACACCGAGAACTCACCATTAAGAAAAATCCTATTACTAGAGAATATGTGAAGATACACACTGACATTGCATCAAAGAGAATATACAGATGTAAATTAGCACATGTGAAGATATTCAACATCACTAGCCACTAGGAAAATGCAAAGTAAGCCCACAATGAGATAACATCACACACCTATTAGAGTAGATAAAGTGAAATATACTGAAGCTGGGCATGGTGGCAGAGGTCGGGAATCCTAACATTTTGTGAGACTGAGTCAGAAGTATTTCAAGTTCAAGCCCAGCCTGGGCAATTTAACAACTTCTCAAGATCCTGTCTTACCATGTTCCTGCTACCTTGAACCACCAGCAGTACATGCATGACTGTTCCATCTGGTGGGTTGAAGCACTGCTGGGACAAACAGATGTAACCACTTTTATTGGTCATTTTACTTGTAAAATTAATAAGAAGTCTATCATATAAAAATCAATAGAGGTTCTGCCACCAAAAACAAACTCACCAAGAGAAAATTTAAGGAAACAATACTTTTCACAGTATCATCAAGAAAAATGAAATACTGTACTTAGGAATTTGTCTAACCAAGGAAATAGAATACCTCTGCATTGAAAACTAAAGTACTCTGAAAAAGGAAACCAAAGAGGATATCAGAAAATTGAAGGATATCCTCTGTTCTTAGATACATAGAACCAATATAGTAGAAATGGGCATTCTTCCAAAAGTTATGTAGATTTAATGAAATCTCAATCAAAATACCAGTAGCATTGCTCACAGAACTAGAGAAAACAATCCTAAAATTCACATGGAACCAGAAGAGATCTAGAATAATAAAAAGTAGTTGTAGGCACTAATGAGAAGGCAAGGGGTATCACAATCCCTGATTTGAAGTTATATTACAAAGCTACAGTGATAACTACAGCATGGTGTTGGCAACACAACAGACTTGAAGATCAGTGGGACAGAATAGAGGATACAGAAACAACTCCAGGAACACTCAGCTGCCTTTTCTTTCACAAAAGGCCAAAAACTTTCCTTGCAAGAAAGAGAACCTGTTTAATAAATGGTGCTGGAAAAACTGGCTTTCCACATGCTGAAGATTGAAACTAAACCCATATCTTTCACCACGCACAGAGCTAAAATCAAAGTAGATCAAAGATCTATATATTAAAACAATCTACTGGAAGGCATAACAGGTGAAACTCTTGAAGACATAGGTTTAGGCAAAGAATTTATGAACAAATCCCTGATTGCACAGGAAACATTACAAAGAATCAACAAATAGGCGAATATCAAAGTTTTAAAAATTTACACAGCAAAGAAAACCACCAAGACAGTGAAGAGACAACCCAAGGGATGGTTACAAAAATTGCCATCTATTCCTCAGAGAAAGAGCAGTTATTCATAATATATAAGGTACTCAAAAAGGACCCCCAAATTTAAAGACCCAATCAAAAAATGAGCATCTGAAATGAACAGACACTTCTCAGATGAAGTACAAACAGCAAGTAAATACATTAAAAAAAAGTTCAACCTCACTGATTATTCTAGAAATGCAAATTGAAACAATGCTGAGATCTTATCTCATTTAAGAAAAATTGATTGTCATCAAGACACCAACCATTAGCAAATGCTGGCAAGGATGTGGTGAGAGTGTAAATGGGCACAACCACTATGGAAATTAGGGTGCTGTTTCCTCATAAACTTAAACTAGAAGCTCCATTTGATCCAGCTATTCCCCTTCTAGGTATCTTCCCATAAGAGTTAAAGTCATCCATAAGCATGAACAAGTTAGCTATATAAACATGCATACCCATGTTTATAGCAGCACAGTTTGTAAAAGCTAAATCTTGGAAACAGGCCATATGTCTATCAACAGATGAATGGATAAAGAAATTGTGATATTTATAAACAATGTATACTATTCTTCCATTAAGAAGAATAAACAAGACATTTTTAGCTAAATGGATGCATCTCAAGACCCTAATCTTAAGTGAAGTAAATCAGACACACGAGTTTTTAACATCACATTGTTTCTCTTATGTGAGAAACCCAATATGTAATTAAAGAGCAAAATAGCAAATGGGTATTGGGAAGTAGGAAAAACTTGTTCAAATGGCAAGGGAGAGGAAAGGAAAGGGAATTTAAAAAGAGAGAATTGAAAGAAAAAATGGAAAGAGATCTTTTGTAAATCAGAATGGGAAGAAAGGAGAAGGGAATGGAACCAAAAAAAAAAAAAAGAATTAAGATATATTATGTACAGGTACAAATCCCCCATGCTGAATGTGATCATTATGTATGGCAAACATGTAGTAATTTTAAAAGTCTATAAATGGACTAAATCTAGTTAGTTGCTTGAATTTGAATAATTACTGCCCAGGTAGAAATATTAATTAACACTATCCACACCAATTAAAATTATTATAATCAACAGATTTATTTATTTCCTTAAGCATAAACAAGTTAGCTATATAACATCAAACAGTTGGATTCAAATCAGAGCTACCTGGCAACAAGACATACAAATTATAGCCCTATTGTGAATATATTAAAATAAAAAGATTTAGGAAGATCTAGGGATATAGCTCAGCGCAAAGGTCCTGGGTTCTATAACCAGTACCATAAACAGACAGGCAGGCAGGCAGGCAGGCAACCAGACAGACATACTATATAAAATAAAAATAAAGTTTTTTTCATGAGGATTTAAGCTACTGATAAGAATGAAAAGAATTACTGATATAAATCACTCTGAGAAGTAGATTGGAAGTTTTTCCTGAAAGTAACAATGTACTTATGTATGACCCAGCATTTGCACTCCTGGGCAAATCCCAGAGAAACCATGCTATCACAAAAACCTATATATGACTAAACCTTAAACAACCCAGGTATCTTGTAGTTAGTTGACTGTTTTTGAAAAATTGTACTACTTCCCTACCAACAGGTTATTTTTCATTAGTAAAAAGTGATAGACTTCTGATACACAGACAAACTTCATGGATCACCTGAGAATCAAGCTGAGTGAAGAAACCAATACTAGTCACATACAAACTTTATTAAGATGCCCCAATTGTCGAGAGGCAGAAGAGCTGACCTACTGCTAAGAGTTAAGAGTCAGGGTGGGGTGCATAGACATCCATGTGGCTAAAAGAGGCAGCTGGAGGGAGCTTTGAAGTACTGGGCAGGTTCTGCATCTTGGTTTTGATGGTAGCTTCACAAAGCTCCATATGCTAGAATCAAAGGAAGTGTATTTATATACATGTGCCAATGAGTGCATACAATGCTGATAAAATCTGAGTAATCTTTGCAGTTGTAGCAATTTCAGTTTCCTGATATCAGTATTCCTGATATCAGTATTATACTGTAGCTATTGTGTAAGGTATCACTGTGGAAAAGGCTGATGAAGGAGGCAGGGGCTTCCCTGTGCCTTTCTTTACAAATTCTTATGAACTGAGAATTACTTTAAAAGCAGAGTTTTCCTTACAAATATTAAAAAGAAATTGAATTTTCAAAAATCAAATATAATAGAACTTTCCAAGAATAATTTTCTAAATTTTGAAAGAAGATTCTGTCATTGATTTAGTGACATCTTTGCGTATGCCTGTGATGACTCTGCCCTAGAGACTTTGGTGTTCCCAGAGGCAATTGGGACAAGATCAAAATGTGCCTTGTTTTCTCCCTGAGCAAAAGAATGATCTAACTGCACCAATAAAGGAAGAAGAACAAAGGAAGATACAGGAGCATAAAGAGAATCCAGAACTGGTAGTAGAAATGTACTCCCCTACATTGTAGTGGGACTCAGGATCAGGTTGCATAATAACTGCATGAACTGTCTACCATCCCCTAACCTTTCCTTCCTGCGTAAGTTATTCCCTGGTTTTATTATTATTAGCAGGAAATCTTGCTAACAGGTTTTCACTTAATGAATAGTAGACTTCTTGGAAGAAGGCGTGGCTAGGAGACCACATCCTGTGCTGCAGCCACTGTTGGAGAGACAGGAACCCCTAAGACAGAAAGAAGAGCTGAGCTGGGGATGCAATCAAAGCAAGTCTCTGTCTCCTGGCATGTCAGCCACAGGAATGGAGTTCCCTGAGGAGATGACCAGCATAGAGAAATGTATGCAGAATCTTTAATCACTACAGGGGATACCCCCAGTAGGACAGCACACAGGAACCCTTGCCCTGCACATTTCATCAGTCCTTTGTCTATGCCTGTGCAGTTTTAGAACTGTGAGTACCTTAGGGATGCACACTTTGTTCACTCCATAGAGTGCCACACACAGGGTACTTACAGAGACCTATGGTATGTTTAACAGTACCTCTCACCCTCTGCTACCCAGGCATTTGCACAGTGAGCTCAGGTGTTCCATACTCGGTTTTTGGCTCCTTGGATATGAGACTGGGCTGTAGTGAGTCAGCACATGGCCTGCCTGTGTTTTCTCTTTTGTTCTTTTTGTGGTCATTCCCCAAGGCTGGAGGAGGTTAGATTTCTGGCATGCAAAGCACCATATTCCCCACTTTCCCCCTCCTTTCTTAGGGAGCATCCATTTCCCCAGATGGAGAAGAAAATCAGATCCAGTACTTAGTTATTTGTAAACTCCTTTCACCTTGAAATTGCTCTACAGATCTGAAACTTCACATTCCTCTTTGGGAGAAGAAAAGAAGTAACATGTAATATTCAATTTCACACTTGGGAAACAGAAACAATAAAATTAAGTAACTTCCACAATGCCAGATAGCGTATTTGTGTTAGGCAGGAATTTGTGACTTTATAATTCTATTCTCAGACCATTCTCAAGTGTGTTCTAAAATAAAAAGCTTCTGTACTCAAAATTTAGCTTTGTTCCCAGTGAGTAATAATTCAGGAGTTCAAAAATGAGACAGTAAATAAGTTAGACCAAATAAGTTGCCTTTGAGTACTGAGATATAGACATAAATTCATATGATTACCATAAAAATCAGACACTTCTTTCCTGAAATAATAGAATTAAAACTTTTTATATCTTAAAGATACATCTTTGAAAAAAGATATTTGTTGATAAAAGGAAACTTCTAAGGGCTGCTCTGAGGTCTTGATGACTTAACAAATAGGGAAGCTCAAAGGGTTTTATTTCTTTAACTTTCTTTATTTACATATTAGAAACAAAATTAGAAAAGATAGCGAGAAAATTATCTATTGACCTTATGTTAATATTATGAACTTTCCATTATAAAACTTGAATTTCAAACATATTTTTTTTTCTTTAATGAAGTTTGAATAACTGGAAAGATAGTACGTGGATTTAGAAAATAAAAATGGTATATTAAGTAGTTGTCACTGTATTGTACCATCAGCTTATTGCATCTGAGCAGTATTTGTTTTCTGTGTATGAAAGGTAAAGAAAATAGAAAACTTTTGTGATCCTGATTATGCTTTCTGAAGGAACTAATGTGGAACTGTTTCAGCCAAGGGCATAATAGAATAAAAACCTAAATACAATAAAGTGATTCTCATTTGTAGAAAAGCCTAGGAAAGTTCTCCTAGTGCTTGGATTGCTGTCTTCCATGAGGAGATTCAGAGACACAAGACACTTCTATCCTGTACTTCCTGTGCCCTCTGTCAGCTGGCCTGCACCCAAGTTTGAGATAAGAATAAATGAGGAGGAGGCACCTACTTCTTTGAAGCCTGGCCTCTTAGAAAGTATGCAGCATTTTCACCAAAACTGCATTGATAAGAACTTGCGTCCTGGCCACACCAACCTGCAAAGAGATGGGAAGTATATTCTACAATAGGTGAGCTGCTACTCCCTATTGTACAAATGTGTACTCTGAAATGCAAAATAAAATTAGTGGGTGTTCTGGATTAAAAAGTGATGGTCAACTTAACTCCAGCTGAATTAAATCAGCATGGTGCTGAGCGTAGATGTTCCACCTGAGGAAAGTTGCCAGCATAAATAGAGATGTGGAGAAGACGAGGGAGGTGTTGTGGGTTTCTCTAAGTGTTGCTGTTTTGAACCATTGGTTCTCCTGGAGGAGCTCCTCCTGACTAGCTTCCCCAGTATGAGTTCAACCATTGTCGTCAGGGGAACTTGGGACCTTGTTGGTGAGAGTGGCTGTGGCTCACTTTGAGGGAGCTCTGTTTGTTATATCGAGCATTGCTTCCTGGCTCCAGAGGGGAAGATGTGTGCTGTTTAATCTTCAAGACAAACTTGTCATGCTGGCTTTCTGGCATGTACTTGATTGTTCTTGTCATCGGAGGAGCTCGGGACCTCTGTGTCACTAAGGATAGCTGTGATACTTTTCAGGGCAGCCCAGGTCTTTATTATGAGCGTTGACTTCTTGGCTCCAGTGTAGAATCCTCAACCTACCAACACAGCTCCTTCACCCCTTTGGCATAGACTTTCTAGCTTCCACTGCTGACCTTGGACCTTCCCTGGGTGGATCTGTAAAACAGACTGGTATGAGTCCTTATGGAGTCTAGACCTCCAGTTGGACTTGTGGCAGGCATTGTCATGGGCTCTAGGTTTTCATCTGGACTCATATAGGACATTGCTGTGGGATTCAAGCCCTTGGCTGAGTATTCTATGTCTTTAGTGTTGTGGACAGATTTCCTCCATTTTCTTGCGTTAACTCTGGATGACCATCATAAAATAATATTACAAATTCTGTGTCCTGATTCTAACAGTTCTCCTTACAACTCTGACTCTAACAGTGGGCCACCAGCCCAGCTGCTGCAGAGACTTTCTTAGGCTACATTGACCCAGTCATCCCTATTCAACCCCAGCCTTTCTTCCAGTATGTGGGCCAAGGCAAATATTTTTAAGAGAAAGTTCTAGAGAAATGAAATCTGTTTTGGTTGATGAAGGATTTTTTCTGATTAGAGTCTAGTTAGTAAAGAAAACTTGCTGACTAGGGCATTTTGAACATCATGAGAAAGTCTGCCCATCTTCTCACTGTAACTGTGAAAGAACAAACATAGGCAAGAGAGTCCTGAGCACAGTGCCCCCAGGACATTTTATAGCATAGGTCTGTGGTGCACATGCTGCATCTGGGACAGGAAATGACACCCAGGCTTGTGGGGAGGAAGGTCTGAGTAGAGGCACTGTTTGTTCCATAATCTCCTGACCAACTTTCTTTAAAATTGGAAGATTAATTAGGTTTTGACTAATTGCCTACTTTTTAAAAATTCCTAGTCTTATTACAGAAAAAAGTTGTAATTAAGATTTCTCCTTAAGAGAACACTAATATTACCTGATAATTTTAACTTTTGCCCACCCTTGCTACTCTTTTGCTCTCTACTTTTTATCATAGACCCTATAAAGTCTTCTGTGCCCTGGAGCATCAACTAGAAGGAGTCAATCTTTGCACTTACTCAAAAAGCCAAGAGCGCTGAAAAAAAATCATTTATGCTAGTGTGAGAGTTGTACACTTGTATACTCCTTTTATAGGCATGGTCCTGAATGACGTCTCATTTGAAACCACAATTTACTACTGTAATAAAGTTTCTAAAATTACTGCAGTCAGAATCCAATTGTATTGAACAGTCAATTGATTCTGGGCTAAAACATGCTTACATCACAAAATAATGACTGGTTTGAGAAAAATAAGATTTGTTCAGGAGCCAGTATCTCAGTGCAAGACAGATACTATTAAAATTCTTTTGGGGGGGAATAAATTACTGATTTGCTAAGTATACTTGGAATAATATCATCTTAAATTTGTCTAATGTTTGATCTTTAAAGCATCCCAGGGAAATAGGCAAAGCAGGAATTCCCACCTTTTTTTTTTTTTTTTTTTTTTTGTCTTTTTGAGACAGGGTCTTGCTATGCTGATCAGACTGGCATTGGGCCTTGAGCTCATTTTATAGCCCAAGCCGGTTTTCAGACTTGTGGCAATCCCCCTGCCTTAGCCTCCTGAATGCTGAGGTTACAGGTGTGCATCACCACACCTGGCTAGGAATTCCAATTTTAAAGAGCAGATTTAAAGGTTTGAGAAGCCATCACATAAGAACATCTCAGATACATCATACTAGAGTTCCTAAAACTCTCCTTCAAGTAAAATGCCACAGGATTGACAGAAACATTGCTTTTGAAGCTCAGATTTGGAGTTATGCTCAGTAAAATCTATTAGTTGATAAGTTGACGAAAAAAATTAGTGCTTTTGAATGTTAAAACCAATAATGTAGACAAACAATGCAACTGGAAATAGTGGTTCAATTCCCAATATTTCTTATTAGAAAACTTTTTCAGGTAGTCTTAAGGCAAATTTTGAGGCTCAGCTATCATTCCTTTGAGTATTTTTCTTTAAGGGAATAAATGAATTATGCATGTTTTGTTAGAGCTTTCTAAAATACTTGTTTTCATTTTATTTAATCCATTACAAGGCAATTGTTTCCAATTTTATTCTTTCTTATTGAATCATTTCCAAGGCTATAAAACAATTTTTGAAAAAAATATGTCTTTAATGCTTCAAATGCTTTAAAACATAGATAGAAGCATCAAACTGAGTATCACATACACTCAGGAACTAGTGAAAGTCACAGCAGAATCCAGTAGCACCCTGAGTGCAGCCAGTGCTCTTCCAAAAGTGTGTGAGACCTCCTGGGCTCCTTTTTTCTGTGCAGTGCCCTTCCAGCAGCCCATCTCCTCCTTTTGCTTGACCCTTTGATGTTAACCACCCTTCTACTTTGTAGTTCTTAGGAGTATAAATCTCACCAAATGATTTTTGCTCAACCACTCTGCTAGATATATTGGAAAGAAACACCATTTATTACATGCTAATCAAACTGTAATTGCCTGTCTCTCTGATAAATTGACCATGAATAAGGTAGGTCTCTTTGACTGACACTTGAAGGAACTTTCCAGTCTGAAGACATGATATGGTTTTGATAAGAAATGGAGGCAGTGGTGTTTCATTCTATTGAAAGAACTATTCTATAAAAATTTCACTTGCATCATAAATAGGTGTTGGGAAAAGTATTTCTCACTGATTGTTTACATGGCAGGTAGAGAAGCAAGTTAGTTTGAGTTTAAAGGGAACCTTATTGCCATATTGATTTAATCAGAGTTCTGTTTGTTTGTGTCTGCTGATCTAATGTGCAATCAGAATCTCTAAATAGGAAATGGTCTCATTCCATCACTCTGAATTCTGAAAAGAAACTATGATTTATCCCAAACATTTCCCAATCGCATGTCACCATCAAAGCACTTTGTTATTTTCTGTGTTCTTCAATAAGGTTGGTTCTGCCCTACTATCCTTTTTTTCCCCAGGGGACAGCAATTTTAAAAATAAACTTTCAACAAGAATAAAATATGTGTATGACTATGCTTTATTCAGATGTCCTTCATTTTTACTCATTGTTTTTTTTCTGTTCCAGAGTCCTGTCCAGGATACCACATTACATTTAATCAACATGTTCCCTTAGATATCTCCCATCTGTGACAGTTTCTCAGACTTTCCTTGCTTTTGATAAACTTGACAGTTTTGAGGCATGCTGGCCAAGTATTTTGTAGAATGGCCTTCAATTTTGGAATTGGATGTTTTTCCTATGGTTAGCCTGATACAGATTTGAGGAGAAAGGTCACAGAGGTGAAGTGAATTCTCATCGAGTCTTAGAATGGTTATATGCCATCAACCTGACTTACTGTTTGTCTTACTTACTTTTCTCTTTACTAAGATAAATTACCTGACTTTCAGTGTTAAAGGAGGAAAGGTTTATTGTAGCTTACAGTTTGTAGAGGGTTCAGTTCATAGTGAGCTAGCTCCAAGGCAGGGTGACATTATAGAGGGGCATTACAGTGGAGAAATAGTTCATGGCAGGTAGAAAGCAACCAAGCAGTGAAGTAGGGAAGAAGCAGCAAGTAGTGACAAACAGCGACAACAGCAGCCCAGTTTCTGCCCTTTATATTCTATCCAAGCTACCTACTCTTGAGGGGGTAGCACTCACACCCAGGTTGGGGCACCTTAATCCAAGCATCACACCATGAAAGAATCCCAGTATCACATCCTTAATCCCAGCACCACGTGCTCTAGATACAGCTTACTCTGAAAAGCTCCACCTATGCCTGCATGAGGGACATCTAGATATAAGCTATAACCCTGCTGTTGATGTTGATGTTGAGGCAGAGAGTATGTTTGTCTGGAATCATTCCTATAAACTTCTTCTAGGCTCCCTCCCAAATCCAATACAAGTTCTCTTTATTTTGACTATACCCATCCTGCCCGGAAAGCTCAGAGGTCATCTACTTCTAGATATCTTCTCTGGGACCTGACCATTTAGGGAACTGGTAGACCACAGGCTTGAAATTTGAAACAGGCCATTTGAAAACTGCATTAGGAAGGAAGATGGGCAGATTTCTCCAGATCTTATGAGTGACCCATACTGTGACTCCACAAAACATCACAATTATCTTTCTTTTATACCTGGGAGAACTTCAGAACTCTGAGAATCCTTGTGTGGCACTGAAGGGAGGGGAGATGAAGTCATGAGTTAGCAAAATCCAGTGGCATTTGTAAGAATGCAGATGTACATCAATGAAGCATCTGGAGTGTCTAGTAACCTATCTAGGACCTGTCACTTTGCTAGCATTTTAATCTACCTTTGTTAACTTGTAGGGCATAGGACATATGGCCCAGTTTGTCATGAAGGTTGCTCACCCTGTATTCTCTCCCAAAGAACCCTGAGCTTTTAATTATTCTTGACCTGTGCCATTTACTTTTATTTCATCTGAAAAATTTTCCCCTCAATTAATTTTAAATCAGAGAGCGTGTCTTCTGTGTTTTATGTAACCTCCATGCCTAGCAGAGCTGAGTGCCTTTGTTTTCTTCCTCATGCCTTGTCACATTGTATTATCATTAGTTGTGCAAGCCTGTAAGTTTGCCCGTGGCATGAAAGACTAGAGATTCTTCAACTTTAGCAAAAGCAAGTGCAAGTATAAACTAAAATTTTTAACAAAAGCAACAGCAAAGTCTTTATGACTGATAAAAGAAATGCAGTAAAAACTAACCGTAAACTTCAAGTGAAATTACTGCATTTAAGAATAAATCTGTTCATATCAAAAATATTCAGTAATGCAATTAAAAATTAGGAAGTTGGTGACCAGGCATGGTAGTGCAAGCTTGTGGTCCCAGCACTCAGGAGACTGAGGCAGGAGAATCATGAGTTCGAGATAGCCTGGATTATATAGTGAGACCCTGTCTCAAAAAACCAAAGAAACATACAAATAAAGCATCTTGTAGGAGAATAAAGGGCTACAGATAGTGCCTCATCACCCTTGCTTGACAGAGGCAGATAGCATAGGATTCTTCTTAATCACTTAGTTTGACCTTAAACAGTAGCTGTGTCCTGGCTGGGATGGTGTTGATACTGATTTAATCAGGGCATCACACTTGGGGGTATTGATAAAAATTTGGAAATAATCATTAATAAGCTCAAATGGCTTTTATCTTAGGAAAGCATTTTCAGTAATACCTCAATTCTTGAGCACTTCTATTTGCAAACAATTTGGTTCCCAAAGCAAGATGTTCAACAAAATTTTGTTTCCATTCACAAACTCCATATCAGGTGACATGTGCAACCGTGACCATCTTCCCCACACAAACACAAATGTAGCCATCTTCCCCAAAATCATAAAACAAATTAAGTTCATGAACTAAGCTACCATTGTACTGTGTTTATTTTGCATTTAGAAGCAAAGATAACATTTAAATATACAAATGTGGAATTGTCTTTCAGCCCACATGAAACAGACCTTCACACTGGAATGCATAGTTTAGTGGCTATGCTTTTGGAAGGGGATCCTCTTGTGCTATTTTCAGATTTAAGTGGAGAGAATTACCTCTTGATGCTGTCTGGAGACAGGTTTTGGTTGCCATATCAGGGTAAGGGGCTGCTACTGGCATCTTATGAAACAAGACAAGGATGCTGCTAACCATCCTACAATGCACAAAACATCCCCATAGCAAAGAATTATCTGGCCTAAATATCAGCAGTGTAACACATGACTTAGGTGGTTGATTGCGCTGCTTCTGTTCTTGACTGCTGCATTTGTTCTCCTAGGCACTTAGACAATTACTTTTTAGTTTAGATGATCCCAAAGAGTGTCTGTGGTCTAAGTTAGCCTAAGAATGAGCACGACTTCTAGAACAGTGGTTTCTAACCAATCATAGGAAGGCCAAAACTTTGGAGGAGTTTCCTATAATTATTAATACCCAGGAAGATGCAGAATGGTAGTAATGCACACAAACAATGGCTATGGAGTTAGTAATATATTTAAAATAATTTCTATCTTATTGATTACAACATTTGAAACACAGTAGGATGTATGGATGTCTGTAACTCATTATCTCATTCAAATAGTGCTTGGCTACAAGTAGACATGATAGCACTGGGAAGAAAATCTTTGTCCTCATAAAGAACAATGCCCAAAGCTTATGAGCCATTATTAATGAGGATTCCTGTTGGACAGAGATTCCCTGGAGAATACTTGCATGTACCACTAAGACAAATCGTCTGCGTGTTTGGAGAGTGGGAGAGATAACTGAGCCATACCCCACACCCCACACAGTGACTACTTATTAAACTTGTGCACATGACAGCAAAGCTCTACTATGGTTTTCATGTTTAGTCACCTGTGGATAAAGGTATCTGACAACTGAGGCTGCTTTCTGTAGCCCTAGTGAGGATAGGAGCTTTGAAGTGAAACCAGCAGACAGAACAGACTTGTGCCAACACTCTGAATCAATCTTCTGGGGCCATCTACATGAGCAGATTGTAAAATGACAGGAGGGTGGCACATGGAGGATAATAGAGATGTGAATGAGAAGATTCTAGGAAGAGAAAGAGAGGACTGGTGCCAGTGGGAAGAGCCATCAGAAGATTAAGTGTCCTGGCAGCAGGACTGAGAATAGGTGACAAACGGCCTCTTTTCTCTGGGAAGGAAGCCAATGGTACGCAAGAGTTGTGGCATGGATTCCAGATCTTAGATCAGTTTTCCTTACACACAAAATTGAGGTTCGCACTCCTTCCAGGAAACCACTGAGAGCAAACAGATCAAGAGCCCGCCAACTGGAAGAGTCTCAGTTGGAGTAAAGAGGAGAGTGGAGGGAAAGGACATGTGACCAGGCCTTCTGGCAGCTCTTCTTACAAACTCTAGCCTTGGAGGTTTCCTCTTGGCTCTCAGCTAGACCTCATGTCTTTGTCATCAGTCTTTTTGAAACACAGCATCAGCCTTGAGTTCCCTGTGGAACTTCAGGGCCACTTTTTTGATAATTTTGTTTCTCAGTTCATGTTCTCTAGCTTTTCAATGGTATATGAGTGAGTGAACTATTGCTCATTGACAACCTACTCCAAATTCAGTGACTTCAAAAACTAAATTTGTTACTTTTCACAAATCTGTGGGTTGGCGGAGTGATTGTGAAGATAATAGGATGACTGTAGCCTGGTTAGGGCTGGCTTAGACAGAACCCTGCTTTCTCATCTTTCTGTCCCTTTACTTTTCTGCAGTGCTCACATGGGTATGTTTTCCTAGCAATAGATCCATGACAGAAAGCGGAAATGGTCTTGTATCTTTCACACTGCTGCTTTCAATTTTGCTAATGGTCCATCAAAAAGCAAGTCTCATGGCCAACCCAGGGCACTACAGAAGAATGTCACCATGGAGAGACACACATCAGGGCCTTTGATACTATTATTCTAACATAGCTGCTGAAATTCAAGGCATCCAGTTAATAACTTATGACTAGTGAGAAAGGCATTTTTTACACTGTTCTTTTATGTGTAATAGGGTTGCTCTGAAGCTAAACATGTTACATAAATTGTCTGCCTCATGGTTGAGATCTACCTCAGAAAATAATCTTTCTACCTCTTAGTCTTTCTGTTGTTTCTCCTATGTAGTGATTATGATGTAAACCCCAGGAGTACAAACGTAATTCTAATACAACATGTGCAGATGAGCAGATGAGCAAAATGAAAGAAGCATAGAGATTGAGAAACAAACAGAAGGAAGCTGCCATAGAGAAAAACCTCCTGGTAATTCTAGCTTTAAGTTGCAACAGTAAAGGAAGGAGTATTTATTAGCAGTGTCTACAAAGGGCTCCAGTTACTTTCTGTTTTAGAAGTAACTGGTATGGAAGAGCAAACTGGTCAACTGGAGCTACTGTTGGTGTTGTCAGTAAGGAATGGGAAAGCACCAGACTTCTAAATTACTATGAGAATTTTCTTGTAAATGTGTTTAAAGATGCATAAACAGTAAGTATATTTTGCATCATGTAGGAAGTAGCTGTCATTATTACTTGAAGCATAGTCAGAATAAGATAGAACTCTCTGAAACTCCAAGATAAGATACAGGAAGATTTTTAAGGACTTTTTACAGTGAGATTCCACTTTATAAAATTCATATTTATAGCATTTCTGTATTTCCATCAGTCCTCTCTCAATTATTTCTATTCACCTATTCCCTTTTGGTTCAGTGCTAATAATTATGCTTTTATTTTCTTATTGGCAATACACTTTCTCCTTGGAAAGTGTTCAAAGAGCCTGAGAGGCAAACACTAATTAATCCTTGCAGTATATATCTTTCATTTGTTTAATTGAGGCACTGAAATGGCTAGGAGCATATTTAGTGAAATACAACTTAAAGGCAGAGACACCATGGAGCCTCCAATCCAGAACTCCATAGCTGCTGCAATAACATTGCAAGCTGTACCTGAAAGGCAGCTCAAAGTTCTACCCTTCCGTGCAATGTCACTGAAATGGCAATAGTATCTTTTATGCGTCATTCTGCTTTCTTCAAGGACCTTTCCTTCCCTGCTGTGGAGAATGTGCTCTTCCTGTTTGCAATCAAGTTGCAGTCTAGGGGAGCAGTCCATTTTCTATCACATAATCCTGGGAGTCACAGGCTGTGATGCTATTTTTGTCATTGTCTACACATGAACAAATGACTGTATCCCTGGTCATCTATATTTTACCCAATTAAATAAAATAGACATTAGGTAGTTTTGTGGTAAGCACAAAAGAATTTGACAAGTTCCTTGCAAAGAAGCATTAGACAACTCTAAATGAATGGCACTCTCTGAAATTTAACTCTTTAAACCATGTTTGACTTTATCACTTTATGTTCTTACATAGGTCACTTGAACTAAATAGAGTGGCCAGTAAGATCCTTTGTCTGAGGAACACTTACAGGATGATATGAAACTAGTTACTACATAGGGAAGGCTTCTAAATATGTGCAGTTAGATGGTCATTATAAATTATTTTGTAGTAATTCATTGAGTGGAGACTATCTTATGTTTGCATAATTGATTTATAGAAACTACAAATAATGAAAATGTTCTCTGTACCTGAGAGGCAACTCAAAGTTCTACCCTTCATTGCAATGTCACTGAAATGGCCAGAGTATCTTTTATGCATTGTTCTACTTTCTTCAAGGGCCAGCCTTTCCTTCCCTGCTGTGGAGAATGTGCTCTTCCTGGTTGCAGGTTTCAGGAGATTCATTTGGCCTTCTCTCTAGAGCTGAGGGTCTAAGTTTGCGAGCTGTGCAGATGGGCCTGATGAGCAAAGAGGACTGCATGAGAGTGGCAGGCATTCCTGAGAACACTTCCCACTTTGTGTCCTGCATCCAGTATCTTGTATTCACCATGTGCCATGAGTTCAAAAGCTAACTTGTTTGGATCTTAATATTCTGTTTGTGAGACAAAGTTCCTATACTTTCCTTTAATTCTTTATAAATCTTTTTAGTTTTTAGAATGTATTTATAAGATCTCATTTAAAATTTTGGCCAACAAGTATAATATATGTCATTCCTTAAGGACAAGTTTCTGTGGATTTTTCTCCCACCTAATATAGGCTATACTTCCCTTCTTTGCATATATCTATATTGCTTAGGGTTCTCTAGAGGAACATAATCAATAGAAAATATATGTATAATTATGCAAAAAGATTAATTAGGTAAGCTTAGAAGATCAGAGGTGAGAAAGTCTACACTATCTGTCTATGGGATCAGAAGTGGAAAAATCCACAATGGCTATCTGTATATCACACTGGAGAGCTTATAGGATCCAGTAGCTTCTCAACCCAACAAAACAGAATCAGAGGTACAGTCCAGTCCAAGACTGAAGGCCTAGTAACTAACTATAGGGTTCCCAAGTGTGAATCTGCATTGGAAGGCTGAAGAAACTGGAGACCATTGCCCAAAGCGGATGGTGAAGACTGGACCTCTTCCAAAATGGAAACACTCCCTCCTTCTTTTCCATCCAGGCTACCATCATGTTGGTTGGTGCCACTCATATCTAGCATGTGCCTTCTTGTCTCAATTTGCTGGTCTCCATGTCAGTCAGCCATAGAACTGTGCTTTACTAATCTCCTAGGCATTTTCCAACCTCTTTTCAAGTTGACATATCATGATTATCAGTCACAATATCTCATATATATTTGTTGAAAACTGGACATGTAATGATACGATGTGGCAATTTTGGAAGTGAGATTTCCTATCATACCCAGCATTTATTTTTCTTTACTTGTTGAATCTTCTCCATGGGCTATTTCTATACCATGCATATTCTTTGAACAAGGTCAATTAGCTTGGATATCACCTAATAATAGGACAAAAATTTCTTTAAGTAAATTGATTGATTAATCTCCTTGCCCTTGGAAAGAGGCTTATATATGTGTTGGGGGGGGTGAGTTCAGTACACTGGAAGGCAATGTACAGCCCTCCAGAGATGAAAATATTAGGACCTTTTCAGGAATGTTTTCTGTAAGTATTCATAGCCCTACATGTACGTGTGCCCTTTTAAATTCCCAGGGTGTCTGTGGACATCTCATTCTTTAGGTTTTTTTTCTTTTAAGTTTTTTGGTCAGTCACTTTTCAGTCTCAACTGGTATTCCTGCCACAGGCAACTGCACTACTGAACAGTTGTGACTGATTATTTTCAATAGATGTCCTAGAGACAGTTTTATTTTTTATTTTTATTTTTATTTTTTTTGCATGGAGCAAGCTCTGAGGTCAAATAAGGGCAAGAACTGAGAAGGGAGACTTCTGACAAATCCATCTGTATGTAGTAATTTTCTGTCCTGGCCATCTGGATGAATTCAGGGCTATTGGTATGCACAGTGACTATAGGTGCAAGACTGTTGGTTTTTAAGGGTCCTGTCATGCCACGGAAAGAGTTATAGGGTAGGAAATGTTAAATCACCTTTTTGTCTTGAATAAACACTCCTTGTTTTTGCAAGCATTTGATTGATCCCTAGAGTTTTGGAAATGTTAATTGCACAATTTTTGCCAGTCCTCTCATTCATTTCATGGTAGAGCTGATTCTCAAGACCTTTACTCCACCATGCTTGGAAGTCTTCTTCACTTGGGACTTTGATAGTTACACTGAGTGTGGACACAGGGAAGGATCACTTTGTATGGAAAGGTGGTTAGGGACCTGTCCTTGTGGCCAGTTGTCCTATGCCTGTCTCTGGAATCTTGTGGAGTGAGGTGTCTATGCATTGAGAAAATCTTGATTTATGTAGCCACATCTCGCTGGAACTACACCCTGATACCTCATTTGTATTTGCACTTGAGTGCATGTTCTGAGCACCTTCTTAAGTGCCAAGAAGTATGTAAAGGGCTGGAGCAGACTGTTCTCCCACCCATATCGACAGGCTGAAGTGCTTTGACTTCCCCCAACCTGAGCCTTGCGAGGAGGTAGAACTTTAGGGAGGCCTTGTCAGCAGCCTCTTTCCTGTTGCCCTGGCTCCCTGGGCTGCTCCTATCTTTGGCCTGCTCCCTGCAGTGGTCTGCAGTGGTCTGCGTGGGAGTGTGCACCCTGCTAGCAATACCATATGTGTGCAAAGCTTATTTTAGCTATTCTAATCAGGAAATGATTAAAACAATTGGTTTTTAAAACTGCTTTATATTTTATCTGTTATTCTTGAATATTGGGTTTATATTAAATATTAGTTTGTCCTAATTAACTTTAATATTGCAGTTTTGTGCTTTTTGAACTTACCATGCAGGTTTAGGTAAATTACATAAAGTTTCTAAGCTAGAAGCCTGACATTTACAATCCTGTTTTTCCCTTTTCTCCATATATCACTGAACTGCCAAAGAAACATAGAGACTGTTAAGATGGACATTAATTTATTACAGGTTAAATGTTTCTTATCTGAAATGCTTAGGACCAGAAGGTTACAGATTTCAGACTTGTTTGGATTTGGGGATATTTACAGAGTTTATGAGTTAAGCATCCCTAATCTGAAATCCAAAATGCTTTAAAATCTGAACCTTTTTGAGTACCATTAATTCTCAGAAACTTTCAAATTTTAGAGCATATTGGATTTCAGAATTTAAAATAAGAGATAATCTATTAGGATTTCATTGAAGAAAACAGATATAACACAAGATATACAAATGTGTAAGAAATTACAAGATTGGCTTATGATAGTCAGCCACAAAGTTGGATTAGGAAGTGTGTAGAGGGTATCTGCAAGCAGGAGGCCAAAAGATTCAATCCAAGGTCTGGAGTTCACTTCAGTGTCCTGTGCGAATCTGTACCAGCAGGCTGATGGGTCTGCGATGGAAGGCTGAAGAATATTGCCAGAAGTCTAAAGTATCCAAGGCAGAAGCTGAAGAGTCTGCACTGCAAGCTAGAAGATGACATCCAAGCTAAAGGTGAAGACTGGATGTCCTTGGAAGAAGAAAACCTTATTCTCCTTCCTCTTTCCCTTTTATACCGTTCAGGAGATCAGCCACCCTAGTGTGGGTCTTATACAACCTAGTGTGTAGAATTGCTAATCCAGTTTAGTTAAGCTTCTAAATGTCTCGAGTTGACATGATCAATCAACCGCTATACTTAATTTATTCAAAGAGAAAGTAATAAATGACTTTTCTTATATCTGATTGAACTAAATCCTCCCTTCTCTTTTTTCCTCTTCCTATTCTTCACTCTTCACTTTTCCTTGATCTTTTCTGTTATCTCTAAATTCATGACCTATAGACTTTTGAGAGATCAGAAGATGGCACTCTGGCAAATGGATTAGTTTGAGCTAAAGGCAATTGAGAAGAAACAGACATAGGACGAGTTTTCTACTCCCTTTTAGCTACTGAAAACAGATCGCAAGTTTCTTCTGCAAAAATGTCCTTTCGTCCTCTCACTTCCTTTCAGTTAAGGAGAATTCCCAGATGAAGGCTGTTGGCCTTATTACCAGTGAGGAGATAGCACCAAAAAAGACTATATAGCACAATCTCCTGACCAGCCCTGATCTGCTACCAGTTTCTCCATTTAACTGCCTTCAATAATTTCATACCGTAAAAACTCAAAATCTCTTTCCTGTGTCTTGTCACGTCCCTTTAAAATTTTCATTGTTTTCTCAAATGATATAAAAACTTTCAACCTCAGCTTTTTTTCTTGAGTTTTCTATTCTTTCTATGAAGCTTCACTCCACCCTTTTCCATGTAAAACTTTTACCACTTAATAAAATGGTATGCTTTTCTCCCCTGTCAGCCTGTCTGTTGTCACTTCATTTTGCAAACTCCACCAGAAAATCTAAGAGGGTAGAGGAAAATTTTCCTCTCCTACAAGGTCAGTACCTTTTTAGTTAAATCCAGAGAGACTGGTTAATGGAAAAGAGATCCCAGGACAAAAATTTAATGCAAACAAAGAAACACACAAAATTATACCAGCAAGCTATATGTAGTGAGACTGGTTTTCCATGGGACAATTAATTATCATTGTTGGTAAGCATGTATTGATATTTGAAATGATATAACTGTGCTTATTGACAGGCCTGAGCTTGATTGTGTTGAATTTTCCCAGATACATACATTTTCCTGATACATATATTGTATGCATCAGGAAGCTGTGTTTAGGAAACTAATAGGGCTTTGGTGCCTCAAACAAGAGAAATACTATAGCAGATCAACTTAATGGGAAAATCTCAGTGTAAAGATCAGGTAGGAGACGTAAGTTGGAAACAGTTTAAAAGAGCACCTCATTAGGTTTGTGACTGTACTTGATAACAAATGATATGGATCTGGAAGATATTTCTGGACTCCTGCACAGGTCAGAGATTCTGCCTCAGTAGCTGTGGGCTCCTGACTGAAGGTTTCCTCTCACCTGCAACCAGGGGTCTGTGGACCCTGAACATCTTGCCTTTCTCTCCCACAGTGCCATTCTGTAAGTGCCTTCTGTCTTACACTGAGTAAAGCAGAGTAGACCTTTAATTTAACCATAGAGTGGTTCTCCAAGGAAGATGAGTTGTTTCTTCAGGTTCAGCTCTACTCTCCAGTCTTACTTTACTTGACTGGAACAAGTGTGTAAAGATACAAAAAGCCTAATACCTCAAGGAACTTCAGCAGCTATTCAAGTAATTAGCCTTTTAGAAACATTTACTGTGTATAGTGGTTGATGTGTACTAGCCACTGGAAGTAGGTATCATAGGAGGAGGGTGAAGGGGACATATTTCACCATTATACATATGAGAAATCACACGTATGAGAGTCTTGCTCAGATACTGTTGCATGGGGTTGCAGTGCCTACAACTGTCTTATCATTCTATGTCCACAAGTGGGCCATGGGAGATCCCTGACATGTAAGGCTCAGCATACATAAATCAATAAATGTAATATAGCACATAAATAGAAGTAAAGGTACATACTTCTAGACCATCGATGTCATAGGTGGAGTAAGCAGATTTGTCAATACTTTTAATACTTCTGCTTTATAACTCTACAAATCCCAGTGTACATCTTCCTATCCATTCAGAGGGTAACCAGGGCCTCAAATTGGTTCTATAGAACCAATGAGTTCCACTGAAGGCTTCCCATCTAATTCTGAGTGATTAAACCGGTTTGTTGCAAACTAATCTTCAGTCTGTAAAATTATTGTGTTTACACATAGATAGGTAAGAGGCTGTCTATCCCAAGTATTTAGTAGAGTTAGGCTTAATGAGAATAGGAGTTACTTTCCTATTCTCAACATAAGGGGGCTTTTCTACTAAGATGTCCTACAGTGGGGGTTAACCATAGCTCATCACCCCATATCTGAAAATAGCCATCTTGATATCTAGGGTTGTTGGCCCTCAGGTAGGAACCTTACTTTTATTTAATAGGGATCCTGCTAGACCCTTTAAAGAAGCTTCATTGACATTTTTAGAAAAAAAATGCTATTATGTACAGAATTGTTAAGAATATAGCAGTTAAGGGAAACCTCTTCAGAGGGAGGAATATTAGACCTAAGTAGGTACAAATATTATAGGCAGTCTGACAGGACTGGGACCTTGAGAAGTCAATGAAGAAGACAACTGTGGCTAGAAGCATAGTCACTGAAGGCTAGTATTCAAGGAAAAAAAAGAGAACTACTCACTCATATACTTCCCCTAGGGATGACAGCAGTGATGAGTATTCTAAGTAGGCATCCATGACCTTGAAGTGGAGGACCAAACTTCCTTACCCACCCCTTCCAGGGAAGTCTTGTCTGCCCAGGTGTACTTTCCATTATGTTGTACATCCATTTAAGTAACTTAACAACTATCCACATAGAAGGACCTTATCTTAAAATGGTGTGAGGTATTTATGACAAACTTACTGCTAACACTACACAAAATAGGGAAAAACCAAAAGATTTCCCATGGAAATCAGGATCAAGACAAGGATGTCCAGTCTCATCACTTTTGGTCATTATAATACACAAAATTTTAACCAGAGCAATTAGACAAGAGAAGGAAAAAGAATATAAGCATAAAAGGTAGAAGTCAAAATAACCTTTTAGCAGATTGTCATCAATCCTTTATGTAGAGAATCCAGAAAACTATACAGAAGTCTCTTAGAATAAGCAAATTCAGCGAACTGACAGGATAAAAAATAAACATAAAAATTAGTAGCATTCAAGAATGAACCTACTGAGAAAAACATCAAGAAAACAATCCCATTCACAATACCTTCAAATTATTAAATACCTTGTAATTAACCTAAGCAAGGAACTGGGAGACCTATATAACAAAAAGCCTGTTGCTCTGAAAAAAGAGTAAAGAGAATTTAGAAGATAGGAAGACATCCCTGTTCTTGAGTAGACAGAACTAACATCAAAATGGTCATATTGCCATAAATGGTATATAGATTTAACACAATTCCCATCAAAACACCATTAGGTTTTTCCACACATCCAGGAAAAATAATTCTAATATTTATATAAAACCAGAATAACTAAATCCTGGCAATAAGATCCTGGGCAATAAGAGCAAGGCAAGAGTCATCACAATTCCAGACTTCAGATCATTTTACAAAGCTATGATTGTAAAAACAGCATGGTACTGGCACAGAAACATTTATTAACCAGTGGGATAGAATAGAGGATGCAGCAGCAACCCAAACACTTCAGCCAGCTTACTTTTTTTTTTTTTAAGACAAAGGCCACAATAAAATATACATTGGAGAAAAGATAGCTTATTTAATAAATGGTGCTAGGAAAACTGTTATCCACATGCATAAGAGTACTGAAATCCAATAAAAAACCTATATATTAAAACCAAAAATAGCTGTCTCTTTGGGACCCGAAACTCTCAGACCCGTAGAGTGGCCTGGGCTGTTTGGATCGAAAGTCTGCGCAGACCTGCATCTCGGCGTGACTGTTTGGGACTGGTAGGCCCGCCCTTCATCCGCAGGGCACTGCCTGGAAACTGGCATCTGGGCCAGGTCTGTTTGGGCCCATAGCCCCACCCTTCACCCCCAGGAAGTCTCCCAGAA